>CAUYQG010090958.1:0-63114 GCA_963574415.1 Tarsius wallacei | reverse complement strand
CTCACCTCAGCCTCCCAAGGCGCGGGATTACAGGCTGAGCCACCGAGCCCGGCCTTCTTTCTTAATGTAAGCATTTATAACTGTAAATCTCCACCTTAGCACTGATTTCCCTGCATCCTACAAGTTTTATTAAGTTGTGTTTTTATTGTCATTGCCTCACGATATTTTTCAATTTCTCTTTGATACATTGGTTGTTAGAGAGTATGTTGTTTAATTTTTAGAAATGTGTAAATTTTCTAGTTTTTCTATTATTAATTCCTAACTTTTTTCTGTTGTGGTTGGAGAAGATACTTTGCATAATATGCATTTTCAAAAATACATTAAGACTTAATTTGTGGCTTAACATATGATCATTCTGGAAAATGTTCCGTGTGCACTTGAGAAGAATGTGCTTTCTGTTGCTGTTTGGTACAATGTTATATGTAAATCTATTAGATTGAGTTTATTTACCCCCTCCTCCATTGTTTTTCTTGTAAATTCTAAAGTCTTTAGTGTGACATTCAGGTCCTTTGCAGTTGCCTAATAACAACTTGTCAGACTCGTGTCCTGCTAGGCCCAAGCTCTGTGTGCCAGCTATGTGAAATCACTTGCCAGTCTGCATGCAACATGCCCTTTCATTTGCTATGGTCTCAGCCGAGGTGTCCTTTCTCCATTCTTGACCCTTCAATTCCAAAGCTTCCTCTGAGATTCAAAACCAAAGAGGGAAAACTTGTAGACCTCTACAGGCTCTCTCTTGTATTCCTTTAGCATTCTGTGCCTGCCACCCTTGTGAGTGTACCACATTATGCTGTCAGTGCTTGAAATGTCCATACCTTTTAGACGTAATAAAAAATTCCTAGTGTCAGTTCCAAACTGGCTGCATACTCAGAAAATATATGCTTTCTGAATTGAAACATAAAGTCTAGCATATTTGATTGTTAGGTGTTTAAATGATCAATCTCAACTGGTGAGAACTTCAAAGACGGGGACAGTATTCAAACAGTAGGATTTTTATTGTCTCTCTCCTGCCCCTCCTGCCCCCTCAAAGCACAAGAGAGACATTACATATCATTAAATAAAAGTTGAATGAATCAAAGGCTGAATATCAGTCTTGTTGCCTTTTTTTCTAAAAGCTTCTTTGTCCATGCGTGTATGTCTTCTGGTTTTCCTGCCCCAAGATGAGAGCCCCATGTTGTTTCTATTGTTCATTGTGTTGAAAGAGAGAGGGTTTTGCTCTGAGAGCTTCTGGGATTCTTATTTGATGAGTTCATCTGCTCATTGCTCACTGATTAGAAAATTCTGTCACATTATAGGATAGCTGAGACGTCAAGATTATTGGGACTACAGGCATACAGTTTTTCCCATTTAAATTGCTATGAAATGGAACATTAAGTTTGATATAGATCAAATTTCAATGTCATCTCTAGCTCTCTTAAACTTGCATAATTAGCCATTGGAAAATGTGGCCTGCCTTAAAATCAGTGAGCTACAAAAGGACAACATTGAGGAAGGAAACATCACTGGAGCCATGACATGTATTATATGCTGGAGACAGAAAATACCAAACATAAAACAACATGTAAGTGTGCATAATCTTACCTCATTGTCTCGTATGACAAGCCTAACCCTTCTCTAGCTCTGTCATTGTAACTGACCAAGAAAAGCAAGAAAGAGTAGGAACAGAAAATGGTATTTTTCAGATGAGATTAGGTGTATTTAGGGTGGTGTAGTCATAGACAAGACTCCATATTTTCATGAGACAATTTTGATGTGTGCACTCCCAATCTTTCTTTCAGCTGTTGGGGGTCAGACTCCAAAAGATACACATGACAGATTTTGACACTCATCAATAGAAACTTTCTAGTGTTTGGTATTATCTGTAGCATCACAAAGACAGAATAGAGATGTACCTGTGATTGTCTTATTAGACTTTTTTCTTCTGTTCACATTCTACCCTCTGCCCCCTCCTCCCAAAGAGTTCTATTTTTATATTTGTCACATGAGGGGGTAGCCTAGCTTCTAGAAGATAGTCTTTCCCTGTTCTCAAAATGCTTGCAACATAAGGTAAAACCCGGTTTCTGATTTTCTTGTGACACAGCAATCCTAAATAAGAGACTCTAACATAAAAATTAGCTCTTGTAATAACAAAAACGCTACATGTGTTATGTTCTGACCCCTGAATGCTTTTTGTTATCTAATGCTGCATTAAAAACAATGTTAGCTGGGTGTGGCAGCTCACGCCTGTAATCCCAACTCTTGGAAAGGCTGAAGTGGGAAGATCGCTTGAGCCCAGGAGTTTAGCCTAGACAACATAAAGAGACCTAGTCTCTAATCAAAAGAAAGAAAGAAAGAAAGAAATGGCTGAGCATGGTGCTTGTAGGCCTAGCTACTTGGGAAGCTGTGTCACAAGGATCACTTAAGCCCAGGAGTTCAAGGCCACAGTGAGTCATGACTGAACCAATGCTACTGCAGCCTGGGTAACAGAGTGAAACTCCAATTCAACAACAACAACAACAACAACAAAATCAGTGTCAAACAGTGAATTAAAACAACATCAGCTTGTTCTTTCTCTTAATTCTGTGGGTTTTTTGAACCTAGCAGAGCAGACCTTCTGCTCCACTTGGTGTTGGCTGTGGTTGCTCATGCTTCCATCATCCACTGAAGGCTTGGCTGGGTCTGGAACTTTCAAAAGGCCCCATTCATGCATTCACGTGCCTATCCATTGATGCTGCTTAAGGGGCCGCTCTTCCTCCAGCAATCTTGACTTGCTTTCTTAGAGTGTATTGGCAGGGATCCAAGAGAGTAAAAGCCAAAGCTACCAGTTGTGCTAAGGCAAGATCTAAAGCTAGCACTTGTCAAAGATGTTGCAAATTTAGCCAGATTCAAGCAGAGGGAAGATAGACATGAAGGAGCACCATGCCCATGCCAAGTGGGGAGCAACTGTTGGAGGCCACCTCTAACATGAATGACCACTCTCAAGTTCAATTCAGAGACTCCCCGAGCACCTTCACTGAATCGCCTTCAGTAGGAGACTTCATCTTACAGGGCAAGTCGGGAGGGAGGGTGTGTATGATGCCTTTACACATTTCACACACACACAAAATAATTAAAAAAAGAATGGAGTCCATTACATTGGGCTGTCACCCAATCAAATGCCCCTTCAGCTGCATGCTTCTACTGAAACACAGGAAACACTAATTGTAAACAATTTGCTGAGATGTTTCTTTGGAATGAGAATCTAAATTTCACTTCAAAGAAACTTTTTAATCTTAAAATAGTGGCTTTCATTTTACAAAGGAGACTTGAAGCAAACAGAGGATGGCAGTTTGTCCAGGTAAGGACAAATTGTCCAGGGTGAGGTACGCCTTACCTTGCATTATCTGGCCTTGCTTGCCATCAGAAATGTTATTTCCTTAGGTAAGTCATCCAACTTCTCTTGGCCTCTTTTCTCACACATAAAACCAAAAAATTTAATTTATATTCTGTAAAACTGTCAAAAATGGATCATGTCTTTCAGGTTTCACCTTAAGCCTGAAGTCAATCAACTAGATGTTTGTGTCCAAAGTCTCCATCCAACTGAGTTTGGCCTCAATAGAGAAATATGGGAGAAAAGTGGTTGGATATTTTATTTTTTCTGCAAAAGCTTTAATGTTATATAGACATGGATGTCGTGTGTGCTTAGGCATCATAAGGAACTGTCAGTTTTTGTTTTCAAAAATGGACTAAATCTGTTAGGGATTAAATTCCTGATAATGTTGCCTGGCACTGAACCTTGTTGAATAATTCAACTAATTTACACCATAGTTACTTGTACATTATGAGCGCACATGCTTTGTAAGTATTTCTGTAACTATGCCATATTGCCTATTAAATGTGCTCTGAAAATGGAATACCACGTGTAAATGTAAGTCCATGTTTAAAGAGTATGTGAATTGACACAGTGGGACCTTGTGAACAATTTTTACCACTTCTACAGACTATTTTTATATGACCGTGGCTGGAAAGCAGACTCTCCTTTTTAAAGATTTTGAGAACAAAATTCTCTCAACCTGAATAAATGTGTTTGGAGAAGAGTAAGTTTCTCGGTTGTGTAGCACTATTGCATCTTGTGTTTGTTCCTTTGTTATCTATCAGCTAATATTTAAATTTGGGGGGTTAGTTTAATAAACTCAATTTAATTATTTACACTGGTTAAGGAATTCTGTCAATTGCTCCCAGGAGTGAACAAATGGGAGTTAGTGAAAGAGGTGGCAGAGAAAGTAGAGAACTTGTTGGCTCCTTCCCTGAGGACAGGAAGCCAATTGATTGCTTTCGCTGTCCCTATCCCATGGATCCTGACATGGGAAGGTGTTTTAGACACAGGGATGAACAAATGAGCACCTGGACATTTTTAGCAGTCTGTAAAAATGACACAAGCAAAGTAACTATTTCTCTTTGGACATGTAGTTTTATGCAATATGGCACATAGATTAATGTTCAATGTGAAACTACGACATGGAAAATGAAACACATTTCTGAACTAAATATTGGACTTCTGTGTATGTAGCGGGTGACACATCCAAGGAGAAATAGTTGCTGAACACTAACATGTATGTCATATCGTAGGTGAGGTGTAACACTTTCATTTTGCAACATATACTTTCTATATGATATGTAATTATTTTGCAAAAAAGATGTGATTGAAACATCCACACAAAAAATCTTGACATAGAGTCTCAAACATGCATATTCATGGGTGCCTTTAACATGTCTCTTGTTCTCTATAGCCAGGATATACAGAAAAATTTTATAGAGATTTTCTAAGTCACTTTTTTAGGTTGCCATTTTTTCTTTCATTTTTTATCTATTAGTACAGATGGTCCCTCACATATCATGTTTGGGCTTAGGATTTTTTTAACTTTACTAGGGGTTTATTGAAATCAAACTCTATTGTAAGTTAAGAAGCATCTAGCCTTATGATCATTCAGCTTATTAATTTTCACATTACTATGGCTTTGGCCTTTCATTGGAGTACTAAATGCATTTTCAACGTACCATATTTTTTACTTACAATGGGTTTATGGGACTTAACTCCATCAGAAGTGGAGGAACCTGTATATCTAAGGTTACAGGAAATGACTCATGGAAAATGCTTGCCACTGTGCAAGCACTAGATATCATTCAAGAAAACTATCCAAAATACAATTTTAATATTGCTTTCAGAATTATTATATATATCTGGACATGAAACAATTTTTACAGAAGGAAAATTTAGAATATCATAAAGGAAATTGGAACTTTAGTATTTAATCTCATACAGAAAACATAATGTATTGCAATATATTTGTATCTTAAAATGACAAAGGGTCATTTTATTTCTCCATCATCCATAGTTAATATTATTCTGAAATCCCTCTCCACTTACTTAGGTTAGATTCTTATTACTGTGGCTTATCTGTTGTTAAAATTTTTGTCACTCTTTCCAAAAACCAGCCCATCATTTTCTCTTAAAGAGCCACCCTAGTGCTAACTGCTAGGCCCTTCAATAAATCCAAGAAAACATGAAAAGTAAATGCAAGAGCAGAAGATAACTATATTATTCAGGGTTCTCCAGAGAGACAGAACCAATAGGATGACTCTCTCTCTCTCTCTCTCTCTCATCTATCTATGAGGAATTTGTAAAAGAGAGATGGCTCACACCATCACAGAGCAAAGTTTCATGATAGGTTGTCTGCAAGTTGGGCAATGAGAAAAGACAGGGCTGGCTCAGTCCAAGTCCTAAGGTCTCAAAACCAGGAAGTCCACAATGCAGCCCTCAGTCTGAGACCAAAGACCCGAGAGCACCCTGGAGGTTGCTGGTGCAAGTTCCAGAATCCAAGGGTTGAAGAATCTGAAGTCTGATGTCCAAGGGCAGATGGAGAGGACTCAAAGTGTCTTGCCAAAAAAGGGATAGAGCACAAGGAAACCCAGCAAGGTACTTATCCCTCCCTTCTGCCTGTTTTATTGTAGCCACAGTGGTAACTGACTGGATGGTGCCTACCCACATTGATGGCAGGTCTTCCTCTCTCAGTCCACTGACCCACATGCCAGTCTCCTCTGGAAATCCCCTCTCAGACACACTAAGAAAAGCAATGCGTCATCAGACGTCTAGATATCCCTCAATTTAGTCACAATAGCTTAGTTTAGCTCAGTGTTTGCATCATTATGAAAGCTCATATGCTTGGAATTTTGACCAGGGATGTTGCAGAATGAGGACATTTGCAATCTTCTTAAATGGAAAAACTAACATTTATCAATAATATATAGCAGGGGAGGCATTGAGCTGAGATGGATTTCTACACAACAACCTGAGAAGTGAGCCTGTTAAGAAGATAACCACTGGGGAAATTGACCTATAATCCACCCAGACTCAAAACAAGTACTCTTGCAAGTATTGGGTTGCTATGATTCTTTTTCAGTTACTACTAAAAATGGATGAATAACCACTCAGCCAGAGATTCAGCATGGTCTAGAAGGGCCAAGAAGGCACAAAAAATCCCTGTCAGAATAGTCAAATGAGTTTTTCCAAGGGATCTTCTCTCAGTTATAATCTGGATAATGGATAGTCCAGTGGTCAAGGGATGCTGCCGCTCTCTGTGGATTCTGCCACAGAGAGTGCTCCATCAGAAGCCTTGGTGTCCCCCAGCTCTTCACCTTTGTCTGTAGTTATCTTTCTTTCCATCATGATCATACTCTTAACAATCACAGGGCACATGTGACTTGGCTCAGGGATATTAGAAGTGTCACTCAGTGACAAGACAATAGAACCCAGGACAGAATTCAATTGGTTCTTTCTGCTCTCATGTTTTCTCACTTTCCTGCGCTCCTTGCTAAGGTCTTAATCCAGTGTATGGAGACCTTCAAGGTATCAGATGCATTTACATTTAAATTCTAGGCATAAATAAAAGTGATTTCTAGATTTTGCTCCATCTTGATTATCCACTCCATAGCTCTATTAAATTAGCATAAGTAACTTAGAGGTGACAGTCATGTGGAGAATGTACTGATGGATAATTTTGATTTTTCTTATTTTCCTAAAATGTTAAAGACCTGGAGGCTTTTAAATGATAATAAAAGTGCACAACCAAAAATTATTGTGATTTTTTTTTCTGAGAAATGATGCCATTATTTCGCATGAATGCTCTACTTAAAAATAGAGGCAGAGAATCAAGAAAAAAAATTCAGGAAGGTAACCTTTAATTTGAAATTGGATGCATTGTGATACTTGTGCTGTAAAAATCTGATGGTGTATTAATGTCCTCACATATATTATCTGAAATTGTACCTTTCAGTTATAATGGCTGTTCCAATAACATAATAGCCACTCACCTGTAATTATAAGTTTTCAAAGCCTGAAATAATTCCAATTGTTTTTCTCTGTACTTTCCACATACAATGGCTTTGTGCAGCTGCAAGTTCCAAAAGGCTTCTTTCTGCTTTCTCTGTTTCCACCTATTGTACCATGTTGCAACGTAAATTGGTCTTGGGTGCACATAGTACCCTGGGGACAGCGCCAAGGTCATTTTCCAGATGAAATGTCAACACCTAAGACTGCAATGATTTGTGTCAGCCTCCCCCAACACCCACCTACACACATCTGCATCCATTTCTTTTTAAGTGAATTTAACCCAGATTCTGCTCACCATGCTTCTGTATCTCATCATAACACACAGCCAGGCCACCCGCTCATTCTACTCCATGATCAGCCCCTCAGAAGGGCCTTCCTCCTGCAGGTGCAGCAACAAGCTGAACGATAATTTCTCCATCTGGCCTCGAGGTTCCTCTCCTCTCAGAGGACATGTCTGAAAAAAGACGAGGAGGAGTCTTTATCAATTCACACCCTCATTCCTCCTTTATTCCAAATGCCACACATATCCTTAATCCTGCTTCAGGAAAGAGAAGATATCCCACAAGAATTCTGGAGATAAAAACAAGAAGAGAATGCTATTCAGGTCACCAGGAACTCTGCTCACGAGGTCTTTTGGAGCTCAGACAGCTTCCTGAGTATCCAGGCATATGGGATGATAGGGGTCTGGCTGAGGGCTGGAAGGAGGAGAGATAGGACTTTTGGAAAGGATTAACTTGTGGCAGTGGCATGAGGTAATGAATATTGCTTCCCTATCCTCCTAACACTGTATAACATGCACATCGGTGTGCAAGCACACATGTGTGCACATACACACACTCACATACATGCAAGAACACAGGTGCTGAATCTTCCACATACCTAAGTTCGGATGCAACCAAACCCACGGACTGATTCTCCCTTGACTGTCTTTCATGACCACAGCATCAGATCTGGGTTTAGACTTTGCCACTTCATAACCGGATGGATGATTCTGGATTCTTCTTTACTGAGCCTCAGTTTCCTTCATGCAAAATGAGATGATGGTCCCTGCTTTGCAGTGTAGAGGCCTGGTCTACCGCACACACGTAATATCAGCCCCTGCCTTTAGAATAACCTGTAAAGGTGCGGGTCTCCTTCTTCTGTCCTCCAGCCCCAGCATTTACCCAGAAAAGCTGGTATTTTTCATGTTAATGCCCCTCTTGCAGACAGTGGCAAAGAACAAAAGAGGGAATGAATTAGAGCTGGCAGCACCCTGTCTGGCTCAACAAAAGTAGTTTTGTTTGTTTAAAATTATGGTCACAACTTGACAAACTCACTGGGAGGGCCTACAAGGCATCTTAACTCTTAACTCAGATCGTGCTGTCTGGTTCCATGGGAACATGGGAACAGGAAGAACTGCTCTTATTCCATCACTCGAAGAAAAGTTGAAGCTGAGGGCTATTCCTTTATCCAGAGTCTCCCAAACCAGGTGCGCTTTTGCCCCTGAGAGAATCACAGACTCATTTAGGTGTTTCATGAGCATCCTTGAGAAGGTAAATGCAAAAACATTTAGACTATGGAAACATTCTCCCAAACTGAAATTGAATCATGCCATCCCACCTCTTGCTTTATTGCTTGCTTTTTTCACAACACAGCATAGACAAACTTGCTCTCAGGTCAGTGCCATATACTAGCTCATTCTTCCAAGCAGCTGCGTAGTTTTCCATCGAGTTTCCAAAGTAATTTATTAATGGTCCCGACACTGATGGATGATGTGTTTCTAACATTGCCAGAAGACATGGGAGCTGTTGGTCAGGTGCGGTGAACTGAGTGGGTGTCAGAGAACAGGGACAAATCCTGCCTCCACCCAAATTGCCTCTTCGGCAGCTCTGAGAGTTTCAGTCTGTTTCTCCTTCTGGGGAAGAGAGACTTGGTTCAATGAAGAGACTTAGCTCACAGGTTTGTGGGAGGCTTGCAATACAATCACGCTTAGTCCAGAGTTTTGAAAAGTAACAAAGCAAAGTATTGGTACATCATGACTGATCACAGCCACTGTATTAAATAATGATTATTTCAATCACCTTTCAGACTTGTCACCTGAAAATGAGAGAGAGTGTGTTCAGATTAAACTGAAAGTCTTTCAAGTGCTGGCATGAAGCTGGAGCCTGCCTCACTGGTGGGCCAGTTGCTAAGTGCCCTTGACAGCCTGGGTTTCTCAGAGCACTCTTGCCTCTCCCGTGGAAATCTGCAGCCATGGGCCTGTGTCTGCTCAGGGCTGGCTTCAGTCAGTCCAGTAGGCTTTCATTCCCAGACTGAATCAATACCGAGAGAGTGATTTTCAAAGGGCTCAAGTCATTTGTAGTCTATTTGCGTCCAGAATGTTATTTCAGCTTCTCTCCCACAGAGCAAATATCACCAGAGGCAAGACCATATCTTTTCATATCTACACAGAAAAAAAAGACAGTTTAGCACCCTCAGTAAAAGATATAAAGATTTGAGGGTTTGGGGAGTTTTTATGTTTTGTTCCCACGAGAATTTAAGAAAAGCAAAACCAAAGGGCAGCGATGCCTAGAATGTCAATTTCAATTATTTCTCGAATTTAGGACATGCTTGACATGGCAGACTTTCTGCAAGACTGAATACCTAGCAAGGGCTATGGGCGTCTTAGCATGTTCCTCGCTGTCTCAACAGATTTCTCAAGAACAATGATTTTTATTTTTTCACAAACCGTAGGGTAAACTTTAGGTAAAGAATCTAAAGTCAGTGTCCACACACCAGGATGAAAAGCACAATCAATTAAACATGTGAGAATATGGTCTCTATGAAGCCATGTAGCTCTGTGAGGTTATATATCATGCAACTATTGACAAATTTTTGCATTTTTATCGAGAGAGAAGAAAGCAAATATTGGCAGACACATAATACGGTGCTAGGCAATATTTGTATCATACGTCTTTTATTTTTCTTCTGTAATTCCACAAGCATTTTGCAAACAAGCACTGTGAACTTCAGTGCTAGCAACTTGCCCCCCAGTGAGGAGACAGGAAGTAGACGCATGTCTCAAAGCAATTCTCTCTGGGATTAGAGCAAATCCTTCTTCAACCCAAGGCCACACGAGGGGCATGTTGACAGGAAATAGACACAATTAGAGTTCACCTTGTATTTTGCCATTTCAATTTCTGTTGAGACTGGTAAGATGATCTGAGAAGTGCTCCTTTGTATGGTTATAATTACTTGTTGGGAGATGCACATCTAAATCTCTTTTGAATTAATAGAGCTGCGTACGGAGCTAAGTCACCTTCCCAAGTCTTAAAAAAATATGTGCAGTTCTGGGCATAACATCGTTGCTTGTTAGTGCAGCACTGATAACACAAGTCCCGTTCTCAGGAAATATGTTTGGTTTTTAAATAGCAGTGTCTCCAACTGCCTAATAGTTTAGAATTTTAATAAGAATTAAAAAACCTGGCATTTCTTTTGTGCCAGGCATTTTCACATATGCTAACTGAGACCCTGTGCCTTGGTGTTATTCACATCAGTCTGTTTTAAATGATGCAAAAACTGAGGCCCAGCAGGGTTAGGTAATTCGCCCAGTGTCACACAGCTAGAATGAGACCCATCAGAGGTTAGAGTTTAGTCTCTTACATTTAAACCTCATACTGTAGAATGTTCCTTGTCTTTCACATGCGGATGGAAGGAGCACTGGGCTTTATCTCTTTAAACTCTTTATTTTTAACAGATTTATTGAGATACAATTCACACACCATACAATTCATTCACAGTGTACAATTCAATGGTTTTCAGTACATCCACAGATATGTTCAATTTTAGAAGTCAAGTTTAGAAGAGTTTCTTTAAAAGAAAAAACCCTTAGGAAAAACTCAGTGCAAAGGATTTGCTTGATATATACAACAGTAGCTGTATTTTTTATCATGTTCTAATTTTATGGCTATGACTAAATAAAAATGGCTAAAAATTCACAGCATCTATTGCTTGCTCTGCTACAGTCATCAATATTTATTTATTTATTTATTTATTTATTCCGAAAGGAAGCATAGACTATGGTAACTTTCGAGTTAGTCGGAGCTGGAGGCTGGAGCTCTGTTCTACTGTAGTTTTCACCAGTTAGCTCAGGCCCTCTTCTCTCTGAACCTGGAATTCATCATTCATAAACAGGTTTTATGACACTTGCTTTTCGGACAGAATGACCCCAACAATGCCTATACAGTCCCTGCTTCTGCTTGGTTATGATGGCCTAGGGATTGCCTATTCAGTATTGCTAAATTCCAGCTTCTTTACATTCATAATTTCCAAACCACTGGTATCTGTGAGATAGTTACTGTTATCACTGAACTATAAATAGAAGGTCCCCAACTCAGTGAAATAAAACTGCTTTTCTCAAGGCTTGATAAATAAAAACTGATAGAAACTGAGTCTGAACACTCCAGGGATTGTCTCTACTTAACATTAGAATATGTAGTTTCTCAGGCATCCAGATTGAGAAAGAAAGAACAAGTCCAATTCAGCGAGGCAAGTGTTCATAGATTATTTTCTTGCTTGTTTGTGGCCATTAACAGAGCTATGATACTTCATTTTCATTTGGGAAAACAAGAGTACACATGTAATTTCAGACTGATGTCTGAGTCGACAGTGAATGCATACAATGATGATAGTATCCAAAATGATCCCTTTTGTTTCAAACACGGTGAACACGTAGCCTGGCTAAAAGTGTTCCTTGCATTTCCCCTTTCTCTTTTCTCCTCTGTTGGATGAAGTTTCTTATTTGACTGAAGCCCGACTATCTGCCATGGGGCTGTGACTCTGATAATGTCAAACCCATTTTGTGAGACTCTGAGGTCTTGGTTCTAATTAATTGAGACCCACCAGCCTCGACTTCTGGTCCCAGTGCCCATTTCACTTTGGTGCACAGGCTTATCACTGCCTGATGGGAACTGAATCAAGCAGCCAGCCTACGTGTGGTACAGAAGGGGCCTGAGACAAGCAGAGTGGACCTCTGTCATGGATTGTGCCTGTTAGATCTCACTCTAGCCTCTTTGCTCCATGAGAGAATGGTAAGGGTGGCAGTATCAAGGCTCTTCTTGGTACAGTTGGGAGCAGCAAGCCTGTCTTCTAAAACTTTCCTATCTCTTGCTTATTTTAGCCTTCACACTTCTCCTTGCTTTTCCTGGGGAAAGGTACCTCTCCTCTGGCTAACATACTTTAAATTCTGATATACCACTTATGAGTTAAGATAACCCCGGCAAACTTTACTTTCTTCATCATGGAAGTGGAGGGTTGCTGTGAAGGTTTACAGAGATACGACATCTGTGAACACACATCAAAAACACTGCCTGTAACTCAGTGAGTATTCTACAGTTATCTGTTTTTGTTTTTGTTTTTTTAATTCGCACTTCTCTCTTTTCTAGTGTATCCTAAGACCGTACTATCATGAAATGATGTGTAACCTTCATGTGGAATTTCACCACCTCTTAAAAAGCTGGGTAGTGGTCATGATTGTAGCTAGCTTTCCTCTTTGTCTCAGAAAGCCTTGGGGAGCAAGAGTGGCTGAATAGGGCCTGTGCTGCATAGGTGTGTCCCCCATGCATACAGAAGTGGCCGGGCTATGATGGTCATAAAGCTATCTACATTCAGGCATTACCAAAAGGGAAGATGACCACAAAGGAAAAGGAGAGTACACCACAATCTAAGGGAACATTGGCATCTGTACCCTGCTGCCCCACAAGAGCCTGGGGGGAGAAGAGGAGCTGTCGGGAACAGCACTTGCTGAGGGGTAGAATGCAACCCTCAGAACATGTCTACCTCCACCACCTTGAAATTCTAGAGTTCCCACCCCTGTCAAGAGCCTGTCAGGGAGAAGTCCACCAAGCAGGAGCTGTGGGAGTGCCCTGGAGAGCGCCGCTGAACCAGTTGCTGGGGCTGTGGGGCTGTGGGGGCCGAACACTGTTCTTATGTCAGTAACTGCTGAGCTATGCCTCCAGGAGTCACTGTGTGGCTCATAAGGATAGACACGGGAGCTGGGGACATGAAGGAGACCTCAAGGAGCCACCTTTTCAGCAGGGGACAGACTCCAGGATGGCGCCATTCCTGACTCAGGCTCTAGGAGGCCAACTGGCCAAGCTGGTCACTCGGCGTACTGATGAGAAAGGGGACTAGACTGCTCTTCCCGTAACATTTGTACTGAGTAGAGAGAGAATAACAGTTTCTCAACAAGAAATATCATGGAATTGGTAACTGAGAAACTTCTGGAGGAAGCCCAAGTTACTTATCAAAAAATAGCCATGTGTTTCTTTGAACCTCAGTTGTATAATATTTTCCCCATGCTTTCTATAAATAAGTAAATAAATAAATAAATAAATAAAATAAAATGTGTATATATGTATATAAAGTAAAATATATAATTTAGATACAAAAGGAAACTTTATTTCAGCAACTTTTTTTGGAAAGACTTATCTGGTCAGGAAGATAAGATTATAAGAAGATGTTTGATTTTAGTGTTGATATAAGTCTGTGGGGTATGGAAGCTGGGAGGCGGACCATGGATGGAGTAAAAGAAGAGATGTGTGTGTGTAAGAGATAATCTGAACTTTCCTAAGAAAATGTGTCCTTTTTGAGAGCTAAGAACCAGAAGGTGGCTATGGGCTTTACACAGATTTTAGTAAAAGAAGGCCAAAGACCCTTGATTGCTTTTCTACACTGATTTGTTGTGGCTTAGAAAAATGAGCACTGAGAAACTGCCATGCTTAGAAAATGTAATACCCAATGCAGGCAATGATGCAATGAATTTGGGATTCGTACGATGCCCATGGCAATATACACCTGGTAATATCTTTTGGAAAGAAATTTGGCAGTATAGGTCAAAAGCCATTAAGTGCTCATTTATTCTAACTCAGAAACTGCATTTGGATGTTTCTTCCCTAAATAAGTTATCCAAAAACATGGCAAAGCTCTTTGCACAAAGATGACATTGAACGCTTTGAAAAATTTTTTTTAAAGAAAATAAATACTCATCTACAGTGGAATGATTAAGAAATACCATGTCAACTCATTGGGATTTTAAGCAGTAATTTAAAGGAGTATATAGCAAAGCTGAAAACGTTTATAATTTTATACTAAATGAGCAAGTAGATTATATACTGAAAAATCAACCAAAATGCCTATTATTAAAACAGAATTACAAAATTAACCAGAAAATTGTAAATCCACCACATGTGATACTTTCCCCAATGTCTTTAAGGCAGTGTCTCTGGAAGCTGTATTAGATGCAGAATAGCTTGTGTTCATTTTTTTAGCGAATCGAGAAACAATTATTGGTAAATGAATACACCTCCCAATCTTGGACTACTTATGGGCCTCTGTAAATAAACAGGGAGATAGTAAGCTTAAGCATGCCTGTGTGTTTAAACAAACCGAAGTACTCAGCAATCATAGTCAAAAGTATCTACCAAAGTGGGAAAGAACAGTGACAGATCTTAGTGTTGATGTAAGTCTGTGGAGTAAGGAAGACTCCACATGAAGACTCGCCCTAAATTTTTATAACAGGATTATTTGTAGTAACCAAAAAGTGAAAACAACCCAAATGTCGATCAACTGGTGAATGGATAAACAAACATGGCATAGCTATACAATTTGATATTATTCAACAACTGAAAGTGTGGTGCCTGCTACAGCACAGGTGAACCTTAAGAACAGGCTGAGAGAAAGGAAGGAGCCTGAGGCAAAAGAACACATACTGCGTGATTCCATTTGTGGTAAATGTCCACAGAAGGCACGCATAGAGAAATACAGAGCAGTGTTTGCCTGGGCTGAACACGAGAACAAAGATTAGCTCTAAATGGGCAAAGGCATTTTACTGGAATGTGAGAATGTTCTGAAACTGAACAGTGGTCATGGCTGTGCCACTCAATAAATTTACTAAAAATCACACAATTATACTACTAAAATATTTATTTTTATGGTGTGCAAGTTATACCTCAATAAAATTATTGAAAAAAAATCTGTTTTATGCATCTGCTATAGTCAATGTCAAGATTAGAATACATGTTTGTTATTTTTCTTGGAGCATCAAGGTACCTGGTTCAAATTACTGTAGGCTGTAGTAAGTGCTTTCTGGAGAAATTTGGAGATTCCTAGGGTCTGTCTTTCTTCCACAGCTCTTCTGACCTATCTCTCACCAAGACCCAGGTGAAACCATGGTCCTCAGGCAAGAGTAAAGCTCAGATAGCTGAGACCTGGAGGGATAAGGTGGCCAGTTGCTCCGGTGGTGCCCTGCAGAGCTGCACCAGCTGTGCTCGACTTGTATAATAACTCCAAATGCAGAAAGATATACCACAAATGATATGATAGATTCATTAAAAGCCACTACATAGATTTAGGGAATGTCCCATTTTTGCGATCTTCATTTGACATTTTTGAGAAATAACAAACCCAATTTGGCAAAGCCAGCTTCCCACCACATATCTCTCCCTCCTTTCCACTGGGTACATGCTGGAAGTTGGTGTTCACTTTTTCGGGGTTGGCTTTTATGATATATCTCGTATATGCTTTTGTAGCGCTCAGTATTTTCACTGCTGGAAAGAGATTCCCCAGTTGCAAGAGACTTCACCTGTAAACACGCCCACCCACTTAGCAGGGAGCCTGCGGCTGCCACAGGGGATGGGGAAGCAGCTCGGCCCAGGCCCAGTGATTTCCACTCAGGGCTGCAGACGGCTCGGCTTAAGCTCCACTTCCTCCCACAGCAAGTGGAAAATCTGGAAAGCAGGAGAGCCTTTTTCTCACAAGAGTCTCACTTTTCATCAAGAGGAGAAACAGCAGACATTCCCAAAACAATTTCCTGGACTGTGAGGCTGGTGCCGGAGTGTGAAGAGTAATTAATGCAGAGCATTATGTAGGGATTGCTGTAGATGTTTTGATAACTTTCCCACCGGGTTCAAAATAGAAGAGGGTGTTTGATGAGTACCACGTTTTTCTTATTCTCCATCTCTAATGTGTCTCAGTATGACTCTGTTCAGTGGTTTTGACATCACAGATCAGAGTACTAAACCCTCCCAGTTTCGGTCTGAAAATATTATTGCATTGCCTTATCTTTTGAGTGACAGTTTCAGTGGGCACAATGAGAATTTGGTAGCATGGATGTGGGTGATTCAGGTGTTGTGTTGGAATGGGAATGGTGTCAGTCGAGGAGGAAATATAAAGCTGTTTTCTTTTATGTCTGATTTCCATGCTATGGATGACACCCTTTCTGAATAAAATCTCTTCCAATTCTACCAACCCAGGTACCCCAGGACTTAAAGAGAATGCCACTGCAAGCTATAAATGCATCTCAGTGCATTTTACCAACTCAATTTAATTAATATTACCTGCATTTAATTTTTGTGTATGTTTAAAGACTCTGATTGCAATTATGAATAAAGTGAGCTGGGAGTGGTGACTCATGCCTGTAATCCCAGCACTTTGGGAGGCCTAGGTAGGAGAATCACTTGAGCCCAGGAGTTTGAGACCAGCCTGGCGACACAGTGAGAGCTTGTCTCAACAAAAAAAAAAGAAACTAGCCAGGCATGGTGGTGCACACGTGTAGTCCTATCTACTCAGGAGGCTGAGGTGGAAGGATCACCTGAGCCCAGGAGGTTGAGGCTTCAGTGAGTCAAGATCGCTCACTGTACTCCAGCCTGGGTGACAGAGTAAGACTTTGCCTCAAAAAACAAAAAACAACAAAAAAAGAGGTATATGCAGAAGAAAGGAAAAGAAAAGAAAATTCTCTCTCTGTCTCTCTCTCTCTCTGTCTTTCTTTTTTTGAGTCGGGATCTCACTCTGTCACCCAGACTGGAATACAATGGCACAATCCAGGCTCACCCACAGCTTCAGGTGATCCTTCTACTTCAGCCTTTTGAGTAGCTGGGACTACAGGCTTACATCACCACACCAGGCTAATTTTTCTATTTTTTTGTAAAGATAAGGTCTCACTATGTTGCCACGGCTGGCCTTGACCTCCTGGGCTCAAGCAATCCTGCCTCGTCCTTCCAAAGTGCTGGGATTACAGGCGTGAGCTACCATGCCTGGCCTGATTTATCTTCTTATATGAGGGGGATCCAAAAAAACCCGAAATTATCTTTTAGAGGGTGGGCCCATTGCATTACAGGTTTCCCCCTGCTAGGTCAATGTTCTAAGAATCCATCAGCATCAGTGTACAAGCCAGCATTATTGTGAGAGGCTGCGTTCAGCTTCAGTGAATTTTTTGCTGTTTTTTTTTTTTTGGAGATTCTTGCAACACGTTTGCCCATTTCATGATGGGTGATTTACAAATGCATCTGCCCACACCATGCTGTGCTGAGCATTTAGCAGTTTTTGGCCCCAAATGGCATGACCTCTGTGCTCCCACCCTGCTTATTCATCCGATCTCCCTTGAGTGACTTTTTTTTTTTGTTTCCTCCCATGAAAAAAGTCCTCGAAGAGAAGCATTTGTGGAAGAGGTGAAACAAACACACAAAATGGCAAAAACACTAAAAGTTATCAAAATTGATGAGTTCAAAAACTGTTTTGAGCAGTGGAAAAGCATCTGGATAGATTAGGTGTATTGCATCAAATGGAGAGTACTCTGAAGGTGACCGAAGTTTGAACATTTAGGAATAAATACACAGCTTTCAATAAATAAATTATATTTCCCAAACTGTTTTAAAATTCCAGCTATGGCAGATTTGTAAGGAAAAAAAAATTAGTACAAGGAATTAAAAGGCAAAGGGTCACTTATGGTGCGTACATCAGGGTCAGGGATGATGGCCCTCACTCCTGGCTGCAGTGCAGACATATCCAGCCGCTTTCTCGTTGTGCTCTCAATGCTGTGGGGACTGTATTGGCTGAAGCTCTATGAATATGATTCCAGTATAATTGCGAAGCAATCAGAATTCAGTAAACAATGTGTAGTCGGCACTGTGTACAATCATAAAATGCGAGAGTTCAAGAAAACAGTGTCAGGTGCTGACTTTTAACATGCACACTGTCACTTTTTAATAAAAACATTCCTTTAGGAACACAAACATGCAAGACATTGAACACACTTGCTTTGGGTTGCTGGGATAAGAATGAGGACGGTCTCAGCTCTCATCCTGAGATTTGCAATTCTCACCTTCTCATAAAGTGACAGCGTTCTCAGTCTTGTTGCCGAGTCCATTCCTACACAAAGTGAAGGCAGAATTCCCCAGTCTACCTTGCAGCTGGGTGCAACCATCTGACTAAACTCAGACCCGCAAGATTGGACTTCAAGGCTGGAATGCAGCTTCTGGGGCATCTGTTTACGGGAAGCAGTGGCTCCTTTGCTTCTTCCTTTCCATCCTAGGACTTGAAGATGGATGTGTGGCATCATATCACATAGATGAACAGGGGGTACTCCAGGGCAGAGCCTGGGAAATTTTTTCTGCAGAGGACCGGAACGTGAGGACTTCAGGCTCTGTGAAGTCTCTGTAGCAACTCTTCAACTCGATTTCGGCCATTGTAGGAAAGCAACTATGGTCAACACTTGAATGAATGGTGTTGTTGGGTTAGAATACCGCTATAATATAAGGGGCTTTGGATCTCATTTGACCCAAGCCTTAGTTTGTGTATCTCTGTTCTAGGGACGATAAGGCAAAAACGTCAAATGTAGCTTGGTCTCTGGAAATAGCAGGGTCTTCCCGCCACAACCCATAAAATACAAAAAGCACAGGAAATTCAATGCAGGGGATTGGTGTATAGTGATTAATGTGCCTGAAAGGCTAAGTAGCTGGACATATAGGTATCAGAAGCAGGAAACTACTCCCCCAGGGATGGAAGGACACAGCAGGAGGCATGGCCACCAAGGCCCAGGACCTGAGTCACCCACCAAAAGCAACAGCCACAGCCATAGAGTTTTTCCCTCAGAATGTTGACCTGAGAGAGAAATAGACTTTCATTTGGTTGACCATTGCTGCTTGCGTCTTTGAAACATGCATTTTTTTGTTCCCTGAGTGCACTGTTTGGGGAACTGTGTGCACAAAAGCAGTCTGGCTTGGAAGTTTACATGTCTGGTCCCCCGAACCAGGATTTCAGCTCAGGTCAGAACTGGTATTGCCTTTTAGAAAGAGGAAAAATATTTCTGAGCCCCTTCTCCCTCCATTGTGACTGTGCATTGAATTACCTCAAACTCTGGTTGAAATGGTGGAAATAAAGATGCATCCAGAGACAGAGAGAGGCGAAAGAAAAAGGGACTGCACCTTGACAAGACTTACATGAGATCATTTTATATTTAGACCATATATATATATATATATTTGAAGAAATAATTACAATGCAAAGATAAATAAAACAGAAAAAAGGCGAGGGAGGAAAAAACAATGAGGCTGTAATGTTTCTTTTCTGCATTGTACAGGTTTAGAGCAACTGAAATGTATTCCTCGCGCAGCTTCCTCTCTGTGTTATGTTAAAACAGAGCCAGGACTGGTATTGTTATTCCAGTAGCTGTGAGATTTTATTGGAGAGACTGACACTGTTGCTTCCGTTAGTTTCACCTTGCAGTATTAATACATTGAAAGGTCTCCTCCAGTAAATTTCAAATGTGTTTAAACAGCTGGCCCTTTAGAGATGTATTTACACTGGCATATATTTTAATGCAAAATTTATAAAAGAGAAAGGCAAAATCTCATATGTTTTCTGAATGATGGCATTCTCATCATAGACATTTTGCTGATATTTTTTTTTGAAGAAATTATCTGGAAGAAAACTGGATTTTGAAACATAGAATGATGAAATTTACCCACTGTCTAGCAAAAATCTCAAAGCGAAGGTTACTCCAGTTAACAGTGAATTCTTGAAGTTTCGGTGGTTTTTCTCTGATAATAAGAAATGGAGAGTAGAGAAGCAGCAATGTAGGCTTCATTAACCTTTCCTTTCTCTTTTCTCATCTCTTATTAAAATCTCCCATCACACAGCTTTTCCCAAAGTGTTTATTCCACAAAACACATGTCTTGTAAGTTCTTCTAGAGGAACAACCAAAAATGGGCTGTATGTCCACCAGTTGTGAGCCCAGCTGGGGGCCAAACCCCTTTGGGTTATATACCCCTGCATAGCACAGACCATGGGGTGAGCATGTTCCCACCATTTGCCTGCCTGGAGGTGACAGATTTGTTTCTGTTGATTATATATATATATATATATATATATAATCTTAAATGGTGATCATTTGGGGGTATTGCCAAAATTCTTATAAGCATTGGCAAGTGAGCCTTTTTGTTGGAACCCTCTTCTGAATATTTAAAAAGAGGCTTTCCTTTCTAAAAAATGCATCCCTTCCCATCTCTCCAAGAGTTTAAACTTCACAGTCTCACTTGTGCCAGACACAGCAGAAGAGCTTTCAGTTGACTGTTGTCAAGGGTTCAGTAATTTGGCTGAGGAGATTTGAAGATTTTGAACAACAGTCTGGCTTAGTGGAATGCATCTTCTCTAGGTTATGGTAATTCTCTTCTTGCAAGTTTAAAACTCTGTGAATGAAACCACCTCATCAGTATCACCCTCTCCACTTGGAGAAGAGTATGATTGAATTGATTTTAGAGACAAGAGAAGTATCCTTGAATTTTCTGGCATTTCCATGCTGTGCTCTTTGCTGTCGTTAATTTGCTTACTTAACCCTATACTTCTGGCCACTTAACTTCACGCCTACCAGACACACCTGTCCCAGCCCCTAGATGCACACTCTGATTTCAGTGTTTGGTATGATGGATTATGTTCCTGTTCTCCAGAGTGGGATTTCTACAGTGAGAATGTTTGGTTTTAGATTTTGTTTCTCCTTTCTGAGTTGGTGTGAGGATTGAAAGGGTGACCAAAATAAAATCTTGTGAGTTCACAACTGAAAGGGTACTAATGCCAAATGGTCCAAAATCTATTCAAACTTCAACTTACACCATTATACAGCTGGATATTTCCTATGCAATTCAGAATAAGGTCCATTTACCTTTGCGTTAAAATATCTATTTTTCTATCAGTATACATTATTATATTAGATACCAATATATATTTTATGCAAATCTTTTATTTTAACTTTATAATGCAACTCACGTGTTTCTGAATCAGTATCTTATTAGACAATTACAGTTAGAATTTTGTTTTTCAGGGAATTAAAAACATAAGTTTCACAAAAATGAACTTTCGTAAGTAGAAAACATTGCAAGCTCACTGAAGTAAATGTTTTAAGTAACACAAAACAGTAAAAACAAAGGAAATAAACCCGCCTGCAACTCTACCACTAAGATTTAAAAAATTTATTTTATGGTATAAATGTGCATACATGAATACATTTTATAAAATTGGAATCACACTGCTTTCAAGTATATCCTACATTTGCTTAAATATGAGCATAATTCTTCCCCATAGCGTTAGAGTGATGCCCTGATATCCATGGTGGATTTGTTCCAGGATCCCTTCAGATAGCAAATTCCTAGGACTCTTAAGTTCCTAATATAAAATGTTGCCATATTTGCATGTAACCTGTGCACAGCTTCCTATAGAATAATCATCTCTAGATTACTTATGATACCTAATGCAATGTAAATGCTATGAAATAGTTGTTATACTGTTGAGGTTTTTCATTTGTATTATTTTTATTGTTGTGTCATTATTTATTTAGTTATTTGAATATTTTTGTTCTGCTGTTGGTGGAATCCACAGATTTGGAATTAATGGAATCTGTGGGCTGACTGAATATCTCTCCTGAACATAATTTTTAATAGAAGAGTTCTATTATTTGTGGTGTTTTTAAGAAACATTCTTATCATACTATAAGAGAAAATAATGTATATATTTCTATTTCCATATTTTTGATGCCTTTGTTTCTAAATTGTTATTATTTATTTTCTATATGCTTGTTTATAGTCACTTTGATTACTTATTTTATTTTTGTTTGACATTTAGAAATCATATGCTCACATTCAGAATCTTTTACATGCTACTTTAAAGACACTTTTCATAACAAACTTACTTTTGTTTTTGTTTTGGCTAGCATCCACAGAGATGTGATTTAGCCTAGAGTTTAAACATGATCAGTGTTAAAAATAAATCTATAAACCAGAATGTGAGATACATTTCCCACCTCACGTCTCTCACGTGTATTCATTAGTACAAATTAGGATGATCTTATTTATTAATGTTTTATTGTGTATCTTCTCTCTAAATAATCACTTTTGATTTTGTTTGTTTGTCTGGAAGCCTATTCTGATCAATTATTTAAACTGTGTTGTTTGTTTAGCTGGTTGCTATGGTCATTGTTACTCATTTTCTATTGTAATACTACCCTTCTTGAGTTTTTAAAAATTGGTTCGAGGTTTTGTGAACTCAGATATTCTTAGGGATGTTTTCATCAAGGGTATATTGATGGCCTCTTTATCAGCCTTTAGACAACAGGGAACATATTTTGTTGTCTGTACACACGAGTTAAGACTTGCCAATTCCCCTCAAAGTCTTAGGGTTACCTCATGTTTGAAGTAACAATAATGACAATATCAATAATAATAAGGCCAACTGAGGGGAACAGAGAACTATTTAACAAATAGTCATATCTGTGTGTGCCCACAGGCTTTTTTCTAGCTTGGGGCATCTATTCCAAAATATTATGAGGAATTATCTTTGAGGGTCACCTTCCTCAGTAATGCCTCAGTTGGCATTTCACCAGAACCTTCCAGTGCTTCTGGAGTTAGGTAGGGAGAAATCTTTTATTGTGGTGTACTAGAAACCATGTAATGAAAAATTTCAAGGTGAAAGCAGACATTCGTTTGGTCCTCTCTCACAAAGTTAATGACATTATTTTGGCAATTCTGCCTAGCCTTCTGGTGTCAGCATCTCTCTCTCTCTCTCTCTCTCTCTCTCTCTCTCTCTCTCTCTCTCTCTCTCATTTGTATAAATGAATGGAGTACAAATGCAATTTTGGTACATGTGTAGATTGCATAGTGGTCAACTCAGGATTTTGAGGGCATCTATCACCCAAATAGTGTTCATTGTACTCTTTAAGTAATTTTATTCACCCTTCCCACCCCCTCACCCATTCCGGTCTTCATTGTCTCATTCCATACTCTGTGTCCATGTGTACACATTATTTAGCTACTGCTTGTAAGCGAGAACATGTGATATTTTTGCTTTGTGTGTTTGACTTGTATCACCTAAGATAATAACTTCAGTTCAATTCACATTGCTGCAAAGGGCATGATTTTCTTCTTTTTTATGACTGAACGGTATTCCATTGTGTATGTATACCGCACCTTCTTTATTCAGTAATCTGTTAATGGAAACATAGGTTGGTTCCACAGTTTTGCTATTGTGAATAGTGCTGTGACAAACATATGAGTGCAGGTGACTTTGAGAATAGTACTGTGACAAACATATGAATGCAGGTGACTTTCTCTAATGGAGCATTCCTCTTACCTCCTCACTTCCCACATTATTTCCCTGTTGTCCTTTACCACCGGTTCTTTAAGACTGTTCATTGTCTTGGAAGTCTCTCCTCCACTTCTTTCTCAGACTCCCTGCAATGTGGAATTCACCCCCACCACTGCCAAAGTCACCCAACCCCTTCATTTTGTTAAATCCAATGATCATGTCTAATTCCTCATCACAGTTGCACCCGAGTCATCATTGGACACAGCTCACGGATCTTTCCACCGTGAAATATTCCAGCAGATGGTCTCTAGGACACCACACTTAAGTGATTTCCCCACCTCACTCATGTCTTTTTTTCCATATATATTTTCTGTATTCTTGGCTGTATCCTGATCTCTCCAAACTCTTGGTATTGGAATGTTTCAGCTTTTCATCCATGAAGTTCTGTATCGCACCAGACTCATAGACCAGATACACAGTGGACATCTCCATTTGAGTGCTTAATTGGACATCTCAGCTAAGTCAAGGTCAGATGATATTTCCTAATTTTCTGCAACAGATCTGTTGCCTCCATCTCCATTTTCTTTTCCTCAGCTAGTAGCAATTCTATCCAAAGAGTTGGAATCATTGTCCTGTTATTTCTTTCATACTCCATATCTATCAGCTGATCATCCATTTTCAAAGCATGCCCAGAATTTGACCATTTCTCAGTGGTCCATCTCCACCCATTACCCTGTTGCAGTCTAATGTGATTTCTTAATTGGGATGTTGCAATATTCCCTTATTGAGTCTTCCTGCTTCGGACCTTGTTCTCCAACTCCATTTTGGTCCAATCTCAGTCATGTAATTTCCTATTAAAATAGACCTCAGGAAATGTCAATTCAAACTTCCAGGCTACTTCCACTTCACTCTCTGTGATGTCCAAAAACTTTACAGCAGCCCACATCATCATAGAGCATCTGGCCTTCTCTTAAATTCTCATTGTCAGTCCTCTTGCAGTCTCCTTGACCACTCCGCTGCAGCCACACGGGACTGTGTGCTGTTTCTCAAACCTGGCAAGCACTTGCTCGTTCCAGAGCTTTTTCCCCTGTTGCTTCCTCTCCCTGGGATGCTCTGTCCCCAGACACGAGCAGAGCTTCCTTCTCCACAAACATTTTCAATTCTTTCTTCAATGCTGCCTTCCAAGGAAGGCCTTCGTTAAGTTCATTCTAAAATGTGCAACTTCTCCCTACTGTGAGTCCCTTTAATTTTCTCCCCAGCACTTATTGCTCGCTAACCTTACACAAAGTTTTGTTGATTGTCTCTGCTCCCTACCTTCTCCAACCCCTCATAGTGTAAATTCTGTAAAGGCAGAAACTTCTGTCCTTTGTATTCATCACTATATTGACAGAGCCTAAGATCAACACCTTGCACACTGTAGGCACTTTATAAGGATTTTGAATAAACGGAAGGCGTTGCATCACAGTGCATTGTAGACACATCGATCTAGCAGGGTGCAAGAGGAATATCTTTCAAAATTGGCAGGGCGCTGCTGAATGTGAGTGCAGGACCATTTGGAGGTAACAGCAGAAATCTAAATTCAACCAACTGCATGAATAGAAAGCCTGGGAAACCTATGACTCTCCTCTTTACTTTTGCTTCCCACCCCTCACCTTCTGATGGGCCTGAGCCTCCTTTTCTCCTTGGTGTCCAGCTGGGGGCCAGCTATACACTTATTCAGTGTGCTCAAATTGTGAACAACCCATCTTATTTATAATCATGTTTCAGAATTTACACTTCCTTACTTTCTAGAAAAAAGCCTGAAGTGTTTTATGTGTTAACGTGTGCTCTGAAGAATGCTTTCCTCATCGATCACAAGCACTACTTTTTTCCGTAGACCCAGAGCATCTTGGGTCACCCACCTTCCAATCCTGAAAGGGAAGTGGTTCATTCAGCTCTGTGCCTGTGCCTCAGTGGAGAAGTCAGATTCTCATTGTTCTCCTGGTTGTTGTTTGAATATTTCCTGTAATCTTAAAGTGTGGCAATGTGCAAGGATTCTGGTCAAATTCCTGATATCTCTCATTTGTTTATTTCATGTGGGGCCCAAACAGAGGAGGGAGTTCCTCTTGTGCTCTGTGAGAAGGTGAGAAAAGCATTATTTGAACATCTGAAAATATCCTTATTTCTTTCCAGATAGCAAAGACTGAATGAACAACTACAGTCATTAGATTGCAAAATGTAGCAAACCTGTTTATCTCTTCAGCCATCTTCAAAATCTTGAGTTTTATACTGCATGAATGCATGATATCTGCATTCATCCCTGGAGTCGTTCTATTCATTGAATTTTTGTATGAAGAACTGATATAAAAACAGAGATTTATGGGGGAGAAAAGGGATGTAGAACCTGAAAAAAACGACAGAAACTTTCTGTTTTTAATTTTTGGAACATAAGATGTTTTCTTTCGTTGTTATTTCCCTTGAAGTTCTCAGCAGTGAATAAAAGGACTGCTTCTCTGCACAGGTTATTCATGTGCTGGCGTCTGACCTCCCTCTCTGGATTTTGGGGCTATATAACTGACTGCATCCTTTTGTTGTTATTCTATGTTGACTTTCACACTCCTGCTGCCACTTGCAAAGGATCTCATCTCTTTTTATAAAAACCAAGTGGAAAGCTTCCAAGGTGTCACTAGAGCAAAGCAGCAGCAAAAGAACTCTGTAAGGTTAGGGAGGAATGACCACAGGAGAGAAAGGTAGCTGTCATCGTCCCCGCCCTAGTCTTCTGGGCATATTTTTTACTCTTAAAAATTAAGCAGAGCAGGCAAAATCTCTGCCTTTTCCTATAGTCTCCCCAGTAGACTGGATGCAGGAAGAACAAGAAGGACACTGAAAAATATAATTAATAATTTACCTTAAAAATACAAACTGAAGTCTAAACTCACATATGAGGTTCATGAGTTCTGTGTCATATTCTCTTTAGAAAATGGCATTCAAATCTCTAAGGCCTCATATGGCATCTTGCTTCTCATATTCTATCCTCTTATTTTAAAAAGACTGTGAATATGTAATAAGTGTACATATTTATGTGGTACATGTGATATTTTGATACAAGCATTCAATGTGTAATGATCAAATCTGGTTAATCGGGATATTCATCACCTCAAGCATTTTATCATGACTATGTGTTTGGAGCATTCAAAATCGACTTGAAATGTACAATAAATTATTGTTAACTGCAGTCACCCTATCGTACAGAATCTTCTATTTTACTGGAGAAAATACAATTGGAATCAGTGTGTTCAATCAAGGGTGTACCAATAATTCATCCCCTTATCGGAAATTGCACTGTATTTTAAGTACGTAACTTATTTTCCTCTTAAAGTCAATTGTGTAAACATAGACTGCTTGATTACATAAAATAGATATTAGGTTTTCTTATAGAATATACTTCCCAGTAAAGTTAAACTACCTTTTGCTATCTTAACAAACCACATACAACATTCCTTCAGCTGGTGAAAAACATTGTTAGGTTTTTATCTCTTAGGGGACACTTAGAATGTTATCGCAATTTGAAACAAAACACAAAAGGAAGTGTGCATAGCACTCCTGAATTATACCCCAAAGCAAGTTACCGTGATTATGATCATGCCTGTTCATATTAACCCTCCCTAGAATATACCCGAAGAGCCACAGTAGAAAAACACACTTGAGATAGAAGCACGTTCGAAAAGCAAAATTCAAAAGCTGAAGCAGTGTATGGGGCTTCATTCTCCAGAAGATGAGATTAAAACAGCTCTTTGTGTGCATAAGGCAAGGGCAGGGAGTGGACTCAGCAACCACACAGCCCCCGCCCAGCTGAAAATTAGTATGACTGCTTTTATCCCAAGAACATGCAAAAATAAAACCCCAGGCCTCTAGGTCTGGCTTCAGATATCTCATTAATAATTCTGAGCACAGAATATTAGAAAGTGATTAACAACTCTATGTGCTTTCATCTCAAGACTGTTATTTTCTCTCCCTTGAGGGGACAAAGCCTAGACAGCTGTACCATGTTATTTATGAAGCGGAGGTATAGTATCTGGAGATTTTTCCATCTTAATTTGCTTCATTTCAGTAAAATAGTAAATGCAAAGGGGAAAATTTCAGAAAAAAGAAGAAGGAAACTAACACTACAATCCAAAGTCCATGGCATTAGGCAAATCTCTACTCCTCAAATCTTTTATTTATAGACAGCAACAGGTGGTGAAGATTTTATTCATGTACATGTGTGCACAGATCCATACTAATCATTGAAGGCTGTTGTTTAATCTTGAGATATACACACACACACACATCTGCTGGTCTTTTTCTCTCTATGCATACAAAGACGTGCATCGATTAAGGATGAGGATATCTTTGAGAAATGCATCATTATATGATTTCATCCTTGTGGGAACATCATCAAGGGTACTTACACAAACCTACGACGTAGTCTACTGCACACTTACACTGAGCAGTACAGTCTATTACTTCTAGGCTACACACCTGTACAACATGTTACTATACTGAATACTGTAGGCAATTGTACCATAATGGTAAGCATATTTGTATCTAAATGTATCTGAACATAGGAATGGTAAATATATGGCGTTATAATCTTTGGGGACCATCGACATATATGCCACTCGTCATCGACCAAAATGTCATTCTTCAGCACATGACTGTAAATGTATGCTTTGTTTCATTTTAAATAATTTCTAACTTGTGTGGCATGATATGAAAAAGGAGGGTTTGTAGAGTTAGTACTGTCAATACATAGGCAAGGTATTCCAATCTTCTTTTTATTTTTCACCTTTAAATTTTTTATTTTAACATTGTGGGGTACAATTCAGGGTACCTGCAAATATTCATTGTGCAGGTACCCTTGTTGATGAGGTGTGTCCCCCCTTCCCCAGGCAGATTTCCATTACTGCTGATCCCATCTCCCCACCGCCCCACACCCCTGTTGTTTCCCGCTACCATCAGTCCTTGTCTTATAGTATTACGATAGTTGTTCAAGGTCCACTTATGAGTGAGAACGTGTGATATGCAGTTCTTTGTTTCTGTGAAAGATCGCTCAATATTATAGACTCTAAGTCCATTCAGTTGCTGCGAAGTTCATGATTTTGTTCTTCTTTATGGCTGCATAATATTCCATTGTGTATATATACCACATTTTTTAATCCAGTCCTCTTTTGATGGGCAGCACAATTGGTTCCATGTTCTTGCTATTGTGAACAATGCTGCAATAAACAAACATGTGCAGGTATCTTTTTTATAGAGTGATTTGAGTTCTTCCACATATATTCCCAGTAGGGGGATTGAGGGATCATTTGGAAGGTCGATATTTGGAACTTATAGGAATTGCCACACTGTTTTCCACAGAGGCTGTACTAGTTTACACTCCCGCCAACAAGGGAGAAGTGTTCCCTTTTTGTAACATCCTCTCCAGCATCTGTTATTTTTTGAGTTATTGATGATGGCCATTCTGACTGGAGCTGGTGGTATCTCAGTATAGTTTTAATTTGCATTTCTTTGATGACTAGTGAGGCTGAACATTTTTTCATGTATCTGTTAGTTGCTCATATGTCTTCTTTTGAGAACTGTCTATTCATATCTTTTGCCCACTTTGTAATGGGGCTTTTTGTTTATTTCTTTTCAACACATTTGAGTTCCTTATGGATCCTAGATGTTAGGCCTTTGTCAGACATGTAGTTGGCAAATACTTTTTCCCAGTCTGTGGACTCTCTCCCTGCTCTCTTGATGGTTTCTTTGGCTTTGCAGAAGCTTGTCAGTTTGATAAGGTCCCACTTGTCTATCTTATCTCTTATGGCATGGGTACTTGGGGTTTTGATCAGGAATTGGTTGCCAGTTCCAACTTCTATAAGAGTGTCTCCTGCATTTTCTAAGGTTGTTATCGTTTGAGGTTTTATGTTTAGGTCTCTGATCCATTTTGAGTTGATTTTTGTGTATGGGATAGGTAAGGGTACTGTTTCAATCTTCTACATGTGGCCAGCCAGTTTTCCCAGCACCATTTACTGAATAGGTTCTCCTATCCCCACTGGTTGATGGTGGAGGCTTTGTGGAGGATGAGTTGGTTGAGAAATTGAGGTTTTGCTTCTGGAATCTCAATGCTATTCCTTTGGTCTATATGCCTGTTCTTGTACAAATACCCGGATGTTTTGAATTTTGTAGCTTTATAATAAAGTTTAAAGTCGGGGAGTATGATACCTCCTGCTTGCTTTTTTTTTTTTTTTTTTTTTGCTGAGGATTGTTTTGGTTATTCGTGGTTGTTTATGTTTCCATATGAATTCCTGTATTGTTGTTTCTAGGTCTGAGAAGAGTGTTGCTGGGAATTTGAGGGTATTGCATGGAATATTTTTCCACTTGTTTGTGTCATCTTTGATTTCTTTGAGCAGTGTTTTATAGTTTTCATTGTAAAGGTCTTTCACATCTCTGGTTAGGAATATGCCAAGGTATTTCTTTCTTTTTTTGTGTGTGGCTACTGTGAATGGAATTGTGCTTTTTATTTGGGTGTCTACTTGTTTATTATTGGTGTATAGAAATGCGATTATCTTTTGCACATTTATTTTATACTCTGAGACTTGCCAAAGTCCTTCATCAGTACAAGGAGGTTTTTGACAGATTCTCGTGGGTTTTCAAGGTATAAAATCATGTCATCTGCAAAGAAGGATAACTTGACTTACTCTTTTCCTATTTGGATACCCCTGATTACCTTCTCTTCTCTGATTGCTTTAGCTAAGACTTCCAAAACTAGGTTAAACAGGCAGTGTGTGAGTGGGCATCCTTGTCTTGTTCCAGTTTTCAGGGAAAATTGTTCCAATTTCTGTCTGTTTAACATACATTTTTCTTGCATCTCACGTATTTTCTCTAAATCTTAATTTCTGGAAGCGGATTTCTTCTTATATTTTTAATAATGTTTTATTTGTTCTAATTGTGTTTTAATTCTTTTAAGATTCTAGATAATATAGTTATTTTATAGACTCTATTTAATAATTACATTCTTCTAATTTCTTGGAATTCTGATTGTTCTATTTTTAATGTCTAAGCTGCTCACTTACAAGGTCTACAATATCTGAAATTCCAGTGACTTGTTTACTAGAACTATCACATCCCTTTGGACAACAACTCTTTCTTGATTTACTTGATTTTTCACTTCACACTCTGTTTGATTTCTAAAGTGCTTCAGTTTACTGTTAATACAATTAAATATGTTAAAAATAAATGTTTATACCATATCCAAAAGCTTATCATGTTTTGTGAGGATATTTTTTAAAATTTTTATATAGCCTTTTATAACTTTTGAGGGTATTTATGCAAATTATTTTTTATTAACTTGTCCCTCATTTTAAAAAATATTTTTACTTCAATATATGTAGTTCTATTAATTTTCTCAAAAACTATATTGTTTTTCATTTTTGGTGTACTTTATTTTACTGCTTCTACCTAATATGCTGACTACATTTTAAAAATGATCTTACTTCAAATATTGCAATAAATGCTATCTATATGTCTTTATTAACTGGAATTTTTGTCTTATAAGATTATCTAAAAGTGAGATTTCTGGATTACAAAAATAGATATCTACATTTTAAACAGTAAATAATTAAATACATATTATTGTATTTCCCTTCTCTTTGTTTCAAGTTTATGATTCTACATCATAACCACTTCCTTCCAGAAAAAGTATATCAATATATTTAAAGACATAGATATAGAAAAACTTATTATGTATAACAGAGCTTGCTAAATTAGTCATGATGTTCTGAAAACAAACAACAATAAAATGGGGGAAAAAATCCACTCTAGCAATATTAAGTAGAACAGAGATTTATAAAAGCTTGTATCTGCCAATGAATTTATAGGCATGACACCAAAAGTATGATCAACAAAAGAAAGAATAAATAAATTGGACTTCATCCAACTAAAAAAAATATACATCAAATGATATCACAAAGATGAAAAGACAATCTACAGAATGGAAGAGATATTTACAAGATATGTATCTGAAAATATTGCAATTCTGTATCCAGAATACATAAAGAAAATTTACAATTCAATAACAAATGAATAATCCAATTTAAAAATGGGCAAAGAACATGGGTAAATATTTCTCCAAGAAACATATGCAAATGCCAACAATCATGTGAAAAGATTCTCAGCACCATTAGTCATTCAGAAATTAAAAAACAAAACACAAAATGAGATAACAGTTTACACTCACAATAAACATAAAATACCACATGTTTTATTACTGCATTTTTATAAAATATGTAAAATATTAAAATCCATAGAGACAGAAAACAGACTGGCAGTTGCCTAGACCTAGCGTCAGGAGAAAGGGGTACTGACTGCTTAAATGGTTATGAGAAACCAGTGAAAACAGAAGTTGGTAGTTTGAGAACATCTACAGTATTAGTTTCATCTAGGTGTACAGATCAGGAAAAAAGTGAATAGTATACAAATTACCAATATCAGTAATGGGAGAGGTGATATTACTACAAATTCTGCAGACATTAGTAAAACAATAAGAAAATGTTGAGGACAACTTTATGCTTATAAACATTACAACCTAGGTAAAATAAACAAATCTCCCAAAAGAAACAAACTACCAGCAAACACAAAACACTGCTTAGTTTAATATTTATGGGATAATTTATTTATACATATACTTTAAAAACTTCAAATATCAAGCGATTTTTACAAAAAAAAAACCTTAGGTACAGATGGCTCCACTGTGGACTTCACTCAAAGATTTAAGAAAAATAGTAACAGAAATTCTATAAAAACTTTCAAGAAAATTTTTAAAAATAGAATAATTTTTAACTTATTTTATGAGGCCAACATTACTGTGATAATGAAACCAGATGAAGACATAACAAGATAATATATGTGATGAATATAGATAATACAATTTTAAGCAAACTTTTATATAACTGAACCCAACTTTTAAAAAAAGATAATATGACATGATCAAATATAATTCATCTAAAAAATGCAAGTTTGTCTTAATATTTAAAAATTAATCTATGTAATTCAACATATAAACAAATCACAAAAGGAAAAATATATGTTCATGTTAATTTATCTGGAAAAAGCATGTGAAAAAAATTAAACATCCATTCCTGATAAAACCTATCAGTCAATCAAGAATAGAAGGGAACTTCTTCAATTGCTAAAGGGTATCTGTGAAAAAACCTATAGCTAACAAGACAAAAGAGTACACACTATATGACTCTTATTTAAATACATTTCTCATAACTCTACAATCTTCCATATTGACAGAAAGCCAATCAAAGGCTGCCTGGTGATGGTGTGGCGTAAGATTGCAAGAAAGGAGGAAAATTTCTGAGAAAATTTTGGGATGATAAGTATGTTCATTATCTTGTGCTGGTATTTTCATGGGTATGTACACATGTCAATACTTACCAAATTTGGTGCTTTAAATATGTGGAATTTATGTAGGTTATACCTCAGTAAAGCTGCTAAAACTGGAACAAATTTTATATTTAGAGTCTAACAGGCTTTGAACTTTGCGTATTCATAAGTAAAAAAAGATAATAAATTTATCTTTACAAAAGGGGAAATGACATATGTAACATGTTTGGGTATTGCTTGCCAAATGTGACCCAATCAGGCAAATTCTGCTTTAACATCTAGCATTTCTAAACAATCCATTTGTTAGTAATAAAGCAGGTATCAGGTATGGTTTTATATGACACAAATAGTTCAATCTAGATATAAGTAGATAGTAGATGGGTGGATGATGAATAATAGTACTGTCTTTGTCCATTTAGTATTGCTATAATAGAGTATCTGTGACGTTGTCATTATAAAGGAAAAGAATTTGGTTCACAATTCTGGTGGCTGGACAGTTCAAGATTAGGCAGCCACATCTGGTGAGAGCCTCATGCTGCTTCAAATGATGGTGAAAGAGGAGAAGCCATGGGCAAAGAGATCACACGGAGAGAAGAAAATCAAAAGAGAAAAACTGACTAAGCCAGAATCTTTTAACAACCTGTTCATGAGGTAACTAATCCATCCCACTATGCCCCATCTCCCAACAGGACCACCATGAGGATCAAATTTCAACATGAGTTTTGGGGGCACAAACCACACCCAAACCATAGTAGAAAGATGATTAACTGGTTGATGATGTAGAAATGGAAAAAATGCAATTTATAAATGTACATGTTAGACTAACCTTGAAGTTTATATTTTCAGGCATTCACATAACTCAGGTTAAACCAAAATGCTTTTCAAATTTTTCAACTATGCCAATAGGAAGAAGCACCATCTGGATGAATTCTTAAGCACAAGGGAGTCTCATTTGCTACTGATAACCCGCAAGAGAAATGAAAATGTGATTAAGCTAACCATGTACAACACTTCTGTTTTTATCTTTCTACACATTACCTTTCCTGCAAAAAGAATATTTTAAAATGATGCTATTACTTTAATAGCTTCCATTTGCATTCTGAATTTTCATTGTGCCAGTTATCCGATCCCACTTATATGATGAAATTTGTGGGCCTCATGGCTATTTTAATGTGATGCCTTTTATACCGTAATTGAGAGAAGTCTCCAATGAATAAAATAAATGGTTTCAGAGGGTTCTTAAGCCCTCAACAGACATCAGCTAAAATGTTAAGAGTGCCTCCAAATCCCACTGGTGCTATATTTTCTAACCATGAAAGAAATGTCATTATTGTAAATTCCCAGCTTTTGTCTGAAAATCTTGTACTAGATCCCTTGAGCGCCAGCTCAGTTAATTAATTCAAACAATTTCCTCTCTAATCTCTAAAACATTTTCATATTTAAGACAATAAATGAGGTACTTAAGGGGTTCACTCATTGTTGGTCATTAATGTGCCAGGGAATTAGAAAAATTACTCCTAGTCTTCAGTGACATGAATAATGTCTCTCTTTTTTTTTTTCTTCCAATGGCTCTGACCTGGACAAGGTTAAAAGCATAGTTTCTCTGCAACTGAATTTAAGAAAATCCTATTTTCCACTTGCTTTGGTTTTAACACACATATCGAATGCTCTTCCTTTTCTTTGAGCAATAAATTTGATATGTAGCTTGATAGGTTATGCCAATTTAAAGATTAAATTAGTTAATAATAACTTTGAAATTAGTGATTAGTTTAGAAGAAGAATAATTGCATTTTCCTTGAACCAGTGCATAAGGTTAATGCAGTTGGGAGTGTGATGGCTCCAGCAGCTTTGACACTAATTGGCGATTGTGTTACATGTTAAGATAAGGAGTCAGCATGAACAAATTCTCATGAGGTTTGCAGGAAGACAAAGCTATTTGTTCACAAACCTGCTTTTGTCCATTTGAAAGGTTGGTTTAATTTCATAAAAGGTTGATCTGTGACCTTCAGGATAGAATTTCATAGTCTTTAATGCCTTTGACTTTGGATTATCCAATTTAAACAAAGTGCAGAAAACAACTTTTTCTGTAAAGCAAAATCAGCCATCTCTTTGTCAATATGAGTCCAATGGTTCATCTAAAATTAACAATCTCTAAAGAAAAAAAAAATGAGATGAAAAGAAACTAGGCTTCTAATTGTTCATAACGCTTTGTGTTTGTACAGCTCTTACCTCAAAAATCTTATCATTTCGTGTATGTACATAGATGCATTCCTGTAAGTGTGATTCTACAGTGTTGAAAAAGGATCTAGAGATTTGTGGACAGAGTAGAAAAATTATACATCGCACATTGTCCATAGGATAATAGAGACAGAAGATAAAAAAGAGAAAATTCCATAAATTCTAGTGTAGGAACATACCTATTACTGTCTTGTCTCCGGCTATCAATCAAATGCGGAAAGGTCTCAGCTTTATTCAAAAGGTTCCAGTTATATTTTTCCCATTCTTAATTTTTTAGAGGTTTAGTAATTTATACTATTAAAAGCTTAATGTTTGCCTCATCAAAATGTTAGAATTTGAAATTTTTTATTTTAAACATATGCTCACCAATATTGGCTTCATAATAAATATTTCCATAATGAAGAACATGTTTGTGAAAAACAGGAGTATTGGTAGATATTACCAATATATTGTTTATTCTGATGCTAATTAGATTATTGGACTGTCTCATGTAACAATATTACATTATGAATCACAATTTTCCTAAAGTTGCATAAGATCCTTATATGTAGACCTAACTAATTTGTCTTATCCTCATCTTATATAATATCTTCTTTTAGGGTTTAAGCAGATATAATAATCTTGTATATATTTTCCATTTTCAGACAGGTTTTTACATTTAAACAGTTATATATTTTTTGCCATTCCTTTCTTTTAGACATTAAAAATTAAGGTGAATGATATCATGATTTTAGCATAAAAAACAAGATAATTATTTTCCCGATAACTGAAAACAAATTAAATATAGTCATGTCATTTACTGATCTGGCTACTTTCTAAAAATGTGTCACTAGGTGATTTTATCATTGAGAAAACATCAGAGTGCACTTACACAAGCTAGATGGTACAACCTACTATATATCTAAGCTATATAGCATATCCAATCATTTCTAGGCTACAAACTTGTATAGCATGTTACAGCACTGAATAGTGTAGGCTGTAGGCAGTTGTAACACTAAGATATTTGTGTATCTAAATAAATCTAAATGTAGAAAAGATATAACAAAAATATGGCATAAAATATTAAAAAGTGGCATGCCTTTAATAAGCAGCTATATTATCATCTTGGGATCACTGTTGTATAGCAGTTCTAAGCATCTTCATGTAGAACATGACTGTGTTTCTAAATTAAAATGTGTAATAAATCCATCAAGGAAGGCTATTTTTAAAAATTTGAATAATTTTTGCAAATAAAGTACAATATGTAGTTATTTTCTGGTCAAGATTCTTCTTAAGTGTTTATAAATAAATATTTATTTAAATGTTATTTACATAGTTATACCAAAGGATGAACACTGGAATCACAGTGTCAGAAAGCTTAACATATTTTGTGTTGATTTACAGAAGACATAACACATATAAATAATAATATGCCTATCAAAGCTATGTTACTCAATCTGAGCAACCCATAGTTTTCATCTTAGTTTTGCTTTTTCTTCATGGACTATTATATACTAAAAATGGCAAAAAAAAGCAAAGAAAAGAAAAATGGAACTTTCAAAGAGGCTAACAACTACTAAATAATGTTAGAAGAAAGAAGTAGAAAAGATAAATACAGACTTAAGATGACAATGCTTACTAATGGCTTGGTTGATAGAAAAAATAATCAGAATTTATTTTAGCATGTTCTTCAATAATAAATTGTTAGTCAAACTAATTATATCTCTTTAAATATTGAATTTATATATTTTAGTAATTCTTTTTTTTTTTTTTTTTTTTTTTTTTTTTTTTTGGGGTCTCACACTGTCGCCCAGACGGGAGTGCAGTGGCCGCTCCCGGCCACCGCAGCCTCGACCCGCTGGGCTCCGGCGATCCTTCCGCCTCAGCCTTCCAAGTAGCTAGAACTACAGGCGCGCACTACCACGCCCAGCTGATTTTTTGATTTATTGTAGAGATGAGGTCTCGCTTGCCCAGGCGGGTCTCGAACCCGCGGGCTCAGGTAATCCACTCACCTCAGCCTCCCAAAGGCGCGGGATTACAGGCTGAGCCACCGAGCCCGGCTCGTAGCTGCATTTTTATATACTACTGTGTTAGAATAAAAAACACAGGTTTGGTCTTTGTCCTTAGTTCCTGGCACACCACTCCTAAATCTCTGAATCTCCAGAGTGATAAGAGTGTAATTTGTATGCTAATGAGATGGCTGGTGGGCGGGGGCCCTTAGATAGCTTCAGGACAGAGGGCTGGGTACCAGAAAGACCAAGACAGGATTGCAGGGTTGGACTTTCAGCCCCAGCCCCAACGCCAAGCTCTGAGCGCGAGAGGGGCTGCAGGCTGTGCTGGTCCCCACGGCCAGTGGTTTATTCTGTCACGTCTACGCAGCGAAGCCTCCACGAAGAACCCTGTGCGACAGGGTTTCAAGAGCCGAAGGCTGGTGAGCACATCACGGGCTGGGAGGTGGCTTGCCTGGAGCGAGCATGGAAGCTCCGTGCTCTCCTCCCCGGCACCCTGCCCCGTGCGTTGCTCTCATTTGTATGTCCTGAGACAGCCTGTATAAGGAACCTGCAACAGTAACTCATCTGTTTCTCTGAGTTCTGAGAGTTGTTCTAGCAAACTACTCAACAGGGAGAGGGTTATGGGAACCCCCATTCGTAGCAAAGTTGGACAGAAGTGTGGGTAGCCTGGGGACCCAATACTTCAGCGGGAGTCTGAAATGAGAGCAGTCTTGTGGGACTGAGCCCCAAACCCGTGGAGTCTGATGCTAACACCAGGCAATGTCAGAATTGAATTGAAATGAATTCCAGTTGGTATCCAGAAAGTTGAGGAACTGGTTGGTGTGAGGTTAAAAACCCACACATTTGGTGTCAGAGGTGTTCTGCGTAAAAACAGCTCAACTACCAATGAACACTCTGAAAATAAAATTAAGAAAACAATTCCAAGTACAATAGCATCAAAAAAATGAAATAGGCCAGCACAGTGGCTCACACCTGTGATCCCAGCACTTCAGAAGGCCAAAGCAGGAGGACTGCCGAGCACAGGAGTTTGAGACCACCCTGGGCAACATAGCGAGACCTCGTCTCTACAAAAAATAAAATTTAAATGAAATACTTAGGAATAAATTTAACAAAAGAAGATATGCACACTGGAAACTACAAAAAAAATCACTGAAAGAAAATGTTAAAGACATAAGTAAATGGAAGGGCATGTCATGTTCATCGATTAGAAGACAGTATTCTGAAGACGGTCATACTGCCCCAAAACTAACCTACAGATTCAGCACAGCCCTTCTCAAAATCCCAGCTCCCTTTTCTGCAGAAACTGACAAGCTCTTGCAAAAATTCATGTGGAAATGTAAGGGACCCTGAGTAGCCAAAATGGTCTTGACAAAGAAGAACAAAGTTGAATGACACACATCCCAACGTCAAAAATTACCACAAACTAAAGTAATCAGGATCGTGATAGACATGTGTATCAATGAATGAAGAAGTAGAATTGAGAGTCCAATGGATGGACAACTGATTTTCAACAATGGTGCCAAATTAAGTCAGTGAGGAAAAAAGTCTCAACAAACGGTGCTGGGATGTCTGAATCCTTATCTCACAACATACACAAAGTTAGCTCATGTGGGTTAAAGACATACACTTAGCTGGACACGGTGGCTCACGCCTGTAATCCCAGCACTTTGGGAGGTGGAGGTAAGAGGATTGCCTGAGTCTAGGGGTTCGAGACCAGCCTGGGCAACTTGGCGAGACCTCGTCTCTACAATAAATAAATTAAAAAAAAAAATTAGCCAGATGTGGTAGTGCAAGCCTGTAGTTCCAGCTACTTGGAAGGCTGAGGCGGAAGGCACACCAGAGGCCAGCAGGTTGACGCTGCGGTGGCTGTGAGCGTACCACTGCACTCCAGCCTGGGTTACAGAGTAAGACTCCAACTCAAAAAATAAAAATAAAAAAGATTCATCCTTTCTCATACCACACCCAGGGTAGCTTCAAGACTAGGTTCTATCACCTTTGTGATGTCTTTCTTGAGTAGGCAATGCAGAGTTGGTTGATTCTCTCCTCAGAACTCCAATGAAAGGTGGTCCATATTTATTTTGTATCTTTTGTTTGCTTCTTATGACCTCCTCAGTGCTAACGTTCCTGAATTATTTAGGTCCATTGCCTAGAGCAAAGAAGGAGTTCAACAAATATTTGTTAAATGAATGTGGTTCCCTAGGATAAATAGGAGGGAAAGAATGCAAGCCAGTGATGACAGTAAGCCACTGCTGTCAGCCCCTCCTTCCTTAGTGTCTTTAACACACATCAGGGCAGGGTACATCAAACTAATCATTTTGAGTGTTAAATTCTAATAAGCTCAATTAAACTAATTTGAATTATTCCATTAAATTAATGTGGGAGCTCTGTGTTGGTGATCTGATCAGGTCTCAGGACAAGGAAGGGGAAGGCAAGTGAGGAGGGAGGTAGCCCACCATTGGAGGATCTAACAGAGATCCAGAACGAGAGGAAGGCAGAGGAGGGAGTAGCTCCTTCTGACCCGAGTACCCAAAGTCTCCACTGCAAAGTGGCATGGGGGTTCAAGTTCAACAGCACGAAGGTCCAAGCAGAGAGGAACTCTCAGGTGTGCTGGGAGAGAAAGGCTGGTGAGAGGGTGTGTGGAGCCACTGTACTCTGAAAAGGAGCAAAATCAGACTTGACCCAAGGGGTCATTGCAGAAGGCTTATCAAGCTCTTTACCTGGCATTGTTGTGTAGAAGGAAGGAAAGAACTGCTATTTTAAAAGCTGGCTGAAGTTTGTGCTTGGTGGCTTTAAAACTGTGGTTCTTGGTCACTTGAGTCCTTTGAAAATGCAGGTCCTTAAGCTCCCCTTACAGAAACTGTAATCTGGTGGGCTGAGGCAAAACCCATGGATCTGCTTTTTTATCAAGCTTCAAAGTGGTTCTAATGCAAGGGCTCCTTCGTAAGCCATTTCCCAAAGCCCCCCCCCCCCCATAGTGAGGACACACCATTGGCTTAGGACAGTATATGAGGGAACCTTCTGGTTATTTGATCAGATCATGGTCCTGGAGATAGTCTAATTCTTGGAGGCTGAGACCAAGGAAGGCTAAGTGTTTTATGTAGAAGGGAAACAGGTACTTCCTTGGGGTAGACAGGTTGTTCTACTACAAAGAAATTTGGATCTTCTTATGGGCAAATTCTAGATATGTGGATTTCAGGTGAAAGTTGCTGTGGAAGGTGAGATAAGAACTCTTTGAAGAAGCTGGCTGACCCATGCCAAGCCCTCGCAGGGCTTGCCAGGGCCCCTCTGGGAGCTAAGTTTTAGCAGCAGAGACATGGGGTTTTATTTCTGGCCCATGAAGCAATTCCCTTCTTTTATACCCAAACTTTTGGTAAAGGTCTGTTACACATGATAGAACCAGATTAGGGGCATTCTAAAACAGTAAGACCTGGATCCTTGTTCACCTGTGGATCCAAGTGGCCAGGAGGAAGGGCATAGCTGAGATGGTGTGCTTGTTTCCTAGGCTGCTATAACAAAGTTTCACAAAACTGGGTGGTTGAATGCAACAGAAATTTCCACTTGATCTTAGCCAAAAGGCCAAGAAGAAATAAAACAGAAGTTTATTCTACCAGAGATCTGGAGGCTAGGAATCCAAAATCAAGGTGTTGCCAGGTCTGTACTCCTTCTTAAACCTGAAACTTTTCTGAAGTGGATCCAGTTACTTGCATTTTAGAGTGAAGGACTTTATAGCACAATGATCAAGACAAGAACTTTGGAGCCAGACAGCCTACATGCAAATTTTATAACCAGGTATAAGCTGTAAGAAATCTTACCACTAAGTATAAGATCTAGAGAAAGGACTAATCTCTGAGTACCTCAGTTTTCTCATGTATAAAGCAGATTTCTTCTTTGCCTCTTCCAGCTTCTGGTGGTGTTGTCAATCCTTGGTGTTCCTTGGTTTGCAGCTGTAACACTCCAGTTTCTGCCTTTGTTCTCCTGAGTGTCTATGCCCACATTTCCCTCTTCTTACAAGGACATCAGTCATATTGGATTAGAGCCCATTCTAATGACCTCATTTTAACTTTGTTACATATGCAAAGACCCTATTTCAAGATTAGGTCATATTCACAGGTACTGGGAGTTAGGATTTATTTGAACATATCCATTTTGAGGGCATAATTCAACCTATAACAGATGACCAGATGTAAGACTGTATCCCCGTCTAGCCTTTATTCTACCTTAGAATCTTCAGAAATATTTTGGCAGAGGCCAGATTTCTGGAAGAAATATCAGCAATCTGTGAAATTACAGTTTGGGTATTTTTTTTTTCAGGATATTACAAGACAAGGTGACCCCAGATGAACTTGGGCCCACTCTAGTTACATATGTGTCATGGGTGGCTAGTGCTTAGTGCACTGTTTGTCAAATGAATTACCTAACTTCACTTGTCCTGTGGCCAACTCTGTGTCATCACTGCAGGATTCAAGTCTGGCTTGTCTGGGGCCAAGCTGAGTTCTCCGTGCAGAGGGATAGTTAATAAAGGCTTCCAATGTTTATACAGTTAAATGAAGTATCTGTGGGGCTCTTAGGTTCTCAGAAAAAAAGATTGCTATGCAAATTCAGAGCCTTGTTATTTCACCAAAAGTTGGAAAAATAAGAACAGACACGGTTACGTAGTCCCCTTCGTTGGCAGTAGCAACGTTTTGGACATGGGTCACATTCTGATGTCTGTTTGATCCTAAACACCTGGTCCCTAAAGCATCCGTGGTTTGTTTCATTTTTAAAGACCAGAATGGCAAATTTAAAATTCGAATTCCTCTGAACAGCAATAGAATGTAAAGCTATAAAAGTGTTTCAGACCACGGTGTTTAAAATGAAGGTTAATTTTCTGATAAAATAGAAAATGAAGGAAAAATTATCTCCCTGTGTGCAAGCATGGTTTAGAATACTATAGCTTAATTAGATGCTCTGATTGTGCAAACAATCAGCCTCATGTCTTGTTCAACTTCTCTTTTTCAAATTATGAAGCTTTTTTGTATGAAGATTAGCAGGGATATTAAGAGCACAACAGATAAAAGATCCATCTGAGTTAGAAGAAAAATGATAACTTAAGAGGGTTCAAAACTAAATGAACTTCCTAAAATCCCATGGTGTATCCAACATGATTAAAAAATTGTCCAGCATGGAAATTAACTCCTGGACTCAGAGGAAAGAAGTTATTATTCTTTGCTGTTTTCCTGAGATATTGAGTACCTTTTACTCAATGGAATTTTGATTTGCACACACAGAAATATACATCATGCATGTTAATTAAACCTATGCAAGGTATTTTTGCAAAGCAGTTTTTGGTATACAGAAAGTTTACTTCATATGGGCTGGGCTTAGGGGAAAAGTAAGCAAAGACCATTAGAATTTCAAAGCAAATTTGATACCATAAGTTTTAATAAGTATATACTTAATTTTTCTGATTAATTCTCAAGTCTTTGTATTCAACTCTAACTAGGTTGTAGCCAGAACAAAGAAATGTGCAATCATTTAATGCTGTGTCTTTTAATTTTCAGAGCTTATAGTAAAGCTACAAAGTGTCTTGGCACTTCGTGGAGTTTAATTAGTGAATGGATGTTGCTTCATCTTGGTGAGGCCTTTGGTTAATAGTATGTCTCATTCCTGCTCTCAGTGTTGTTTTTCTCATGGCCTGGCCTTTCCTGCTTTGGTGACAGCAGGGCATCATGGCCATGCCTTTCTAGGTGACTTCTCTTGGACTTTCTTCTGGTTACCCTTCCAGGATTTGTGCCAGCTCTGAGGTCATCTCTTCCAGGAAGCTTTCCCTGACCACCAGACTCCCATCTGATGGATGATTCCAGCCACCCTTCCCTGCACATTCTGCGCCCCTCAGTAGCACCTTACAGAGTTCTGACATCACTGCTTCTTGGCTATCTCCGTCATGAACTATAAGCTCTATGAGGGAAATGGCTGGGTCAGGTTCACTCTGGTATCTCTGGCAGGTGGCACCATGCCTGTTGTATAGTGCGTGCTTGAACAATGTTTGCTTGCTCTTTGAGGAAATAATAGTTGAATATACTGTATTTGGGAACACCCAGGGGAGACACACACAGACTCTTCTTTGAAGATGAGATAGATGCACTCTTTCTGAAAACCTGAACAATTAGGCTCTAAAAGTTCCCTAGAATTGAGGGGGCTGTGCTGATGTTTCCTGGGATAAAAGTCCATTATACTTTGATTCCCATATTGGGATTAGGGTCACACTTGACTGAAAGGAAGAAGACATTTTAGACAGATCAGTGGCTGGTAATTTGGCAGATTCTCAATCATCTAAATTTGGACCGATGCAGTGAATTATTTAAAAAATGATAGTGGAAGGGATATTATGTTATCTCAGAAAAGGGAGCTAAAAAGTGCTATACTGGGTGCTTTATACATCAATACATCATTTTCTGAAAGAAATCCAGTTAGTTGTATGGTAAAGTGAAGAGATTTAGCACTATGTCAAGACAAGGACTTTGGGGTCAGACTGTCTACATACAAACCTTTTTACCATGTATAAGCAGTAAGGTCTAAAGAAAGGGCTAATCTCTGGATGCCTCAGAGTAAAAAGAGCACCATGAAGTTGATTTGAAGCCAACATGAGATAATATATGCAAACATTGAGCATAGTGCTTAATAAATACCTTATTCAAAATAGAGAAACTGAGGTTCAAAGGACTTAAATTTCTGATGTGATTGTCACTCAGGTAAGGAGTGACTGGATTTTGAATACAGTATCTCTCTTACAAAAGATAGAGTTGTTCCTACTCTACTAGATGGTTTCCCTAGAAACCCACTGCAAAGCCTTTGTTACATGCCCCGTGGTGGTTTGACATTAGTGTGTTTTCTGAGCCTTTTTGACTCCTGCAGTTTGTTGCAAAGATTGTGGGATTATGGGGATTTCCCCAAGTCATTTTGCATAACCAAAGACTGCCCGGATGTTGTCTTGTCAGAGTTGCCTGAACACCATGAATGTTTTCTTGGAAATCCAAACTATATGTTGTTTCAAAATTTTTAGTTTTCAAAAGACATTCTTGGACCCGGCTGCAAAATCCCATAAATTAAATTGAAATCAGTCACATTTATGATAGGGTCGTTAAAAAGCTGTAAGTGTTGTGAATTTATGACTCTGTGCTCACATTCAGCTGCTCACTGCTGCTGCTTCTAGATTTTTCTATCCTGTGTGGGACAAAATTTATATTTGTGTGTAAGATCATTATAAATCTTTTATGCACCACAAGTGCAATTTTAAATGTTTGCAAGCATGCAGAACGAGACCCACGAGATATCTGTTATATTTCATGGATTACGGCTTTGTATAACTAGTGAGAAAAAAATTCCCTAAAATCCAAACTCAAACATTGAACTTTGTAATTGGCACCTGACCCTCATTGAAGGGGGACGACTTTATGATGGAGCGAACTTCAGTTCTGTGGATGTAGCATTAAAATTCTCATATTCTTCATGTTTTAAAAAATAACTCTCATAAGTGACCATCTTTCTAAATGTCCCTTGCAGTCATCTAGCTGAGTTCAGTGAGAAAGGAACAATCTCTTTGCATCAAAATTTCATATCTCCTTTTGCACTAATCAGCATCAAAACCAGGCCAGAACCGAATAGCTGGCTTGTCCTTTCCTAATTATTTTTTGGAAACTTGACCCTGAACTTCTGTGTCATAGAAGTCAAACTGCCAAAGAAAATGTAGATATTTGAAGAAGTCTTTTATAAAAAATGATTATGAAAACAAAAATGTTTGTGTATCTTTTGCAAAGGGACAACTGGGGGCTGGGTGTCTTCCTTCTCTATGAGCTCCCTGGTGGCAGGGTGAGGCATCATGACCATCTGGATGAGAAACTGGGAATTAAACCTACTTGAGTGATGTGATCAAATTAAAAGGGAAAAGAGAATATAATGACGTATCATTAACGGCAAATAATAATAGAAATTTTAATACGCACAAGCATTTTGTGCTGACTTTGTGCTTTGGAACTTGAGGCTCCCAATTTTGCTGTGTTGTCAGTAGGAAATGATTCCCAAATTAATCCAGGCTACAGAATCATCTGGAGGAACTTTAAAAAAATACACATTCAGGACCTCATCTCAGACCTGAATCAGAATTCTCATGGACACAGCTCATGTCTCTATTTTTAATAAGATCTAGGGACCAGTTTTGGAGGACAAGGGCATAGTCTGATGCTCATACTTTTACATCCTCTTGAAAATACATACGAATTACTTTGGAGTTACCTCTTTATGGGACAGAATTCTAGAGTAAGTTGTGATTTTAGAAATTCTTACCTCCCTTCTGTGAATAGACAATTGAAGCCCAGTGAGGTTTGCTACTTGGTCTAAGGTTGCATAATTTGCTGGGGGCCAAGGCAGGACCCAAATCCAGGCCTTCAGTTGGCCAACCCCAGGATCTTTCACTAGACCTGTATCTCAGTCTGGCCTCTGAAGCTCCCCAGAGTACTATAATGAGCTCATACAGGCTTTGCAGGATATCTTACATTTTCAGTTTTCTGGGGAAACACAGTGATACTTAATATCTGTCAGATAGTGTGTGAACTACTAGCTTAAGATAGTTCACAGTTTCAACATTGGCCATGCTGCATTACTTTTAATGACATACGTTTACAAAGTTGGGTTTTTAGAGGCTGCTAAGATTGAAAGTTCCTATTGCAGAAAAATCAGTATGAAACAGGAAATGAGGGTAGCAACATTCACTTTGAGTCCAAGGATTGAGAAGTTGTACCGGCCTGAAGGATGAATACAATGGTCAATATGAGGCTATTTTAGAATGACATAAAAATGTTCTCTTTTTTTTCAACTTGTGTATTAATTTTAATTTAATTTAATGTAATTTTTTTGAGTCGAGGTCTCACTCTGTTACCCAGGCTGGAGGGCAGTAGTACCATCACAGCTTACCACTGCCTCAACCTCCTGGACTCAGTCCATCCTCCCGCCTCACCCTTCCAGGCAGCTGGGACTACAGGAGCATGTCACCACACCTGGTTGACTTTTTGATTTTGTTTTTTGGTAGAGATGTTGCCTAGGCTGATCTTGCACTTCTGGGCTCACACAATTACCAAACTGCTGGGATTACAAACATGAACCACTGCACTCAGCCTCAACTTGTGTATTATTTTTAAATGGCTTCTAACTTCCTAGGACATAAATGCTTATAACCTGATTAGCTAATAAGGGGAACCATTAGAAATTTCATTTTACATAGGGGCACTGTGAGCAAATTACTGAGACACTAAAGGCAACATGACCAAAGAAAGTTTGAGAACTGGATCATACTGTTTTCCACTACTACACAGTGAATTTTGATTTGAGCATTCCAAAACTTTGGCTTCCTGGGTTTCCAAAAAAAAAAAAGATTATCTTCTCTTCTGTTGGTGTAATTGGTCTCACCATTTATTTCATACTGCTTAATTCCAGAAGAATCTATTTATGAAAGTGTTTCAGAAAACAGAATTTTTTTTTTTTTTGAGTCAGAGTCTCATTGTGTCACCCAGGCTAAAGAGCAGTGGCACACTCATAGCCACCACAGCCTCGACCTGCTGTGCTCAGATGATCCTTCTGCCTCAACCTTCCAAGTAGCTGGAATCACAGGCATGTACCACCACACCCGGGCAATTTTTCTTACAGCAGCAAAGCCCTAAGTTTCTTCTGAGATGCAGCTGTATTCGGAGCTCTTGGAGGAGAAGTAGGGTGCTGAATGAATACACAGCAGTTCATTTGTCCAAAATATTAGTGCTACTGCCTGTCACTCTACTATCAAAACCTCGTTCCTTTGGGTTCTGCAGATAGTAGGGTCTTCCAGAAACCCTCATTGATATGCAAGTGTTTCTTGGCAATCACAGACTTGGTTAACACTAGTTGTTTCTAAAGAGTCAGAACGGAGGGAGAGGATGCCGTTGACCTGATCCTGGAGGTAGAAAATGCCAGGAGGGAAACTGAAGTGGGAAAGTGCATGCAGCTTCTCGAGCAATTCTGCCTATGACTAACTGGTTTTGTCATAGGAAAACAGCCACATGCAAGCGTCACATCATTAAAATAGCCACATATGAGTGTCTACAGGGGAAAAACAATCCCCAGAGTGTCTCGTGGTGAGCTCGATTCTTTAGCTAATTCGAATTTTTGCCAAAATAATTCATTACACACTTTGGTCATCTTGTTTAATTGGTACAAACAGCCTCTTGCATTTGCTTAGTACACTTACCTTTCTTGAAACTTTTTCCCCCTCAAATCTTATTTGGTTTTTGCCAAAACACTCGAGAGGTAGGAGGTCATGGTTGTCATTCCATATTTTAATAGCTAAGAACCAGAGTAGTTAGATGACTTGAGTTGGTTGAAGAAAAAAAAAATTGAAAGGACTCTAAACTTCAAGCTTAGTCTAGTGTTTGTCCCATCTGCCCATGTGTTTATGGGCATAAGAAATTTTTAAAATGAGTGTGATTATGAACACACAAGGTAAGTGAACACTGATTCTGAACTCTAAAGAAGCTAGAAAACATGAGTTGATGTCACAGTTACTCTCAGGATACTTGTTTCAACCCCAATTTTCCTCTGACCTGCATTAATTTGACTCTGCTGCCATTTATTTATCGCCTACTGTATAGCAAGCACATTGTGTCTTCTTTTTTAGGTTCCTTAAACACGATCTTAAAATGCAATCATCAGCACAGAATTCAGTTTTCTGGGTCTTTGTGTTCCCCCAAATGTAGATTTGAACCCTTTCGATAGCACCTCCTTATATCTGGAGTGAAACGGACTTTTTGCATGAAGTCAGTTTGTCTGTCTGAGTACTATGGGGTCTCCCAGTTCCACAGGACTCTCCCCACTTATGTGTCCTACAGGTGTAAAACCAAAGCAGGGGCAGAATTGTTTTGTTATAGGGGAGATGAGTGCATGAAGGAAATATTTTCACAGTTTGAGTGCAGGGAGAACAATAAAGCCAGGCCCACAGAGAGGAAGCATACAGGGTGTCTCCATGTCTCTAATGGAATAAATTATTTGCAAGGGCTGTGGTTAATGTTCGGCCTGGATGAGGCCCACACAGCTGGGACACTCTGTACTTTTGATCTGGCCTTTCAAGCTTGGGTGATGCCAGGAAATTGCATTTAATGGACTGAATGAAGGCTGCAGTATAGAAAATGAGAAGGGATTGTTATAAAAACAATAGAGACCATTTCATCATCCTCACTCGTTCACACCTGTTTTTTGCGTGGGGTCTGTGAGTCTGGGCTTTGGTAGGGAGACTGGGACTCCAGGGCCACATGGTCTCAGCCTGATCTGTTTGTGGTTAGACTTTCTCTGCATTGTGCTGGCTGTGTTAGAAAACCACGACACACGTCGCTGCATCATCTTCACCAGGCCAGTCATTTCAGTCACAGGAAGCCATGCACCTGCACTTCGTTGCCTCAAAAATAACTAATTTGGGGGAAGTGTTCAGCCAGCCTTGTCAGAGTTCAATTGATTAACTCCTGACCTTTGAGCACTGTGGGTGTACAAATAGTGCCAGAAGTGGTGCTACAATGTGAGTTTTACGTTTTCACATCAGGACTTGAGAGTTTATTTCAATAAAAGAGGAGAGAGGGAAAACCGTCCTACACCAATTGCATCCCCACACGAGTCAGAGGGGCCTGAGGAAGAGATGCCTTCCTTCCTCCCATTCTTCCCATTGTGGAACTGACACCAGGGTGGACTTTCCACATGAGTTACAGTGTTGGGGGCAGGTGCAAAGGCAGAAAGGCATAGAAAACAGCTGATTTAACTGGAGAGATTAGAAATGCTTGCCCACTTCCTAGTTCCATATGACTGTATGTCATCAGGGTTGACATGTGTCCCAGACAGAAATCCCCTCTCATGAGAGAAAAATTGACATTAAATACTTCCACATCATCAGGGTGAGTATACTGATTATAATATTGCAGAGGTGGCTTGTTAGCAATGTATAAGGAATGTTGCTACTCAACTGTGTTTGCTCTTCAAGTAATCCTTCAACATGGAGGGAGTTTGTGTCAATATCATTTCCCATTATTCATAGATCATTACAAAGCAGGCCTGAAGTGGATTTGGAGCTAAAGGGCCATAAATAACTGGCACAGAGGCTAAATTATGTGGCTAAGATCTTTATCCAGTATAGACAAGGCCCTTGGTATCTGTGAGTTCTGCATCCGTGGATTCAACCAACTGCACCTTAAAACAATTAAAAAGAAACAAGAAAAAAAATACAAATAAAACAATGCAAAGTGACAACTATTTACATAGCATTTGTTTTATATTAGGTATTACAATTCAACTAGAGATGATCTAAAGAACGGTAGGATGTGCATAGGTTATATGCAAATACTATACCAATTTCATATCAGGAACTTGAGCATCTGAGAATTTTGGTATCTGTGAGGAGTCTTGGAACCCATCTCTCATGGTTACTGAGGGATGACAGCATATATTACTGGAAATAGTAGGCAGCTAGGAAAAGCACCACTTTTTACATAAGACGTTATTCTTTGCACCCAGAAGATTTAGAAGTAGAGACATTAGATAAAAGAGTGCTTGCAACAAACTTTATCTTGACAGTTCTAGTGGTCTGTTTTCAAGTATCTCTGTGATTATTTACACATTTAAATGAAGGAGTACTTGTTATTAACTTAGCTTCATAATTTACCTGTTAAAAAATTATTGGGTGAACAGCTACTACTAAGAAATTCACCAACCTACTCATTATCCATTTTTCTGATGAAGATCTTTCATTTTATGTGCTTGGCCAGGCATGAGAAGGATAAATGTTACAAAGCTGTTACTGGCTGCCCATGCTATCTTAGGGTACTTGAAAAATTAAATGGGCCTTTTGGCCTTGATCATGTCCTAGTGGCAAATATTGTGTAAACAACAAAAAAAGTCTACATTCAGAAGACACTATTATAGGTACTGAAAGTGATTTAGTAACACATCATGCATGGTCTTGGCTCCTACTATAGAACTAATATGGAAATAGTTTTGGTGTGGAAAAAAAATATTGGACTGATTGACTTTGTGATTTTTCCTTCCTGGGCATCAGTTTCCACTTATGCATGTCTTGTGAAGGTAGCACTAGTGTGGTTATAGGTAACACCCCTGTTTCCCAGCTGCTTTAAAAGTATAAGAGCCTCCTATTTTCATCATGGCCAACTGGGTGTTCTTGTTGCTCACCATCCTTCCACATGGTCATTCAGTAATCAACGATGCCCATTTCATAGCTCTGCTCTCCTTTTGGAGGGCCCTGAGGTGGTAGATGAGAAAAGAGTTGACTGTTATGTGCAAAGTACTTTTTAACAAGCATATATCTGCATACCATTGGCCACAATGCAATCATGTGACTATATTTAATTGCACATGAGGCAGGTAAATGCATTTTAGTGTTGGCCAGGAATAAGAAGAAATAGAGTCATGAACAATTTCTACTCTATCTTTAAAAATGAGGGATTGGATCAAACCTTTTAAGTTCTATTTTAGATCTAAATTCAACCACTGCAAGGTTCAAAGATTTCTGCCCTTCGTAGACTTATGACCTTGTATGTGAATTGATCCATATATAGCATCTAAAAGATGAAGTACAGTCTCAGTGATATGAAAAATTAACAGTACTTGAATGGTGAAATTTGATGAGAACACTTCCATCAGTAAGTTCCCACACAACAATGACCAATAAAATATTTTTAGAGGATTAAAAAAAAACCAGGCAGCCACAATAGAGTAGTGGGGACCAAACTTACTATTCTTCCACAAACAAGTAGAAAATTGGATTAACTACATGAAACAACTCTTACAATACCCCAAAGAATGGACTGCATATAATGGAAACAAACGAGGTAAATCAGCAGCCCTGGATTCCCGCCAGGAGCCACTGTTCCACCAAGGTGTAGGGGAAAGATTCTAAGCAGAGTATGGTGGTGTGGTTTGGTTGGGAAGGCAGAGACCAGGGTTCAGGAAGGTGAAGGTGCTGGAATTGGTGGGGCAGAGTCCCTGAAAGAGCTATGCAGAGAAAGCGTGCCAGAGATCTGCATTGATTTTCCCTTGGTTCTCTTGCTAATTACTAAACTGAACATGCAGAGTATGAAATTCTATGATGCCAGGCAAGCAAGCCCGGGAATATGTAAAATGAGGGATTCCTAGAGCTTATGCAGGTCTAAGAGATGTTCAAATTCTATCCAGTCAAAGTCAATAGACCTCAGTGAATGCTTGAGGCATTCAAGAGAGACACCAAATATGCCATGTCTGAGTAGTAGGATTCAGCTAGCCCTATAATTAGTGCACCTGAAAGGAATGTGCATTTTTAGTTGTTGAGTGTAGCTTTTTATACATGCTAATTATATCATATGTTATGTGTATTGTTCACATGCCCAGTGTCTCTACTAATGTCTATAACTGCTTGTATTTCAGTTACTGAGAGGAGTTTCACAGTCTCTAACTGTGATTATGAATTTAATTATTTATTTTGTCTTTAGTTCTGTCAATTTTTTTAATTTATAAATTTTGAGGTTACATTATTAGATCTATTCAAATTTAGGGTTTTTAATATCATCATTAGATTGACCCTGTTATCATAATGAAATATAGCCTGCATCTAATGTTTCTGTGGTCAGAATGACTTTCTTTTTATTAGTGTTTTCATGGTATATATATATTTTCCATTTGTTTACTTTGAAACTTTCTGTATCCTTATATTTAAGGTATGTCTTTTATAGGAATCATATAGTTGGATTTTGTTTTGTGTAAATTCAAGTTGATGATCTTTGTCTTGTACTTATATTTAATTAAATTATTATTTTGTTTGAAACCTATTATCTTATTAAATGGATTTCTGTGACATTTGAGTCAAAACACATGTTTGAGTTTGTTTATTTACTTATGAAACATTTATCCTAATGTAGGAGAACAATCTTCTAAAAAAAGGAGTTACTTTTTAATTTTTTCCATTTGTTTATTATTTTTAAAATTAATTATTTTTTTTTAATTTTAAAGATTCAGGGTTCAATTCAGGATTAGGTATATAAGTGGTCATTATTCAGATAAAGTTTGAGTCTCTCTTTGGGCCCCACTTTGCCTGGTTTGAGATCAAGAACCCTTATTGATGCTATGTGCCCCACCTCCCCGGCAGTTTCTGGCTACTGTCAAACCCTTCCTTATAGAATTATGATACATGTTCAGTATCTGCTTATGAATGAGAACATGTGATACTCAGTTCTTTGTTTCTGTGATAGATCACTGAGTACTGTAGACTCTAAATCCACCGAGTTGCTGGAAAGTCCATAATTTTATCCTTCTTTACAGCTGCATAATATTCCATTATGTATATGGTAGAATATTTTTTTTATCCAGTCCACTTTCGATAGGCAGAATGGTTGGTTCCATGTTTTTGCTATCGTAAATAGTGATGCAATAAACATGCATGTGCAGGTATCTTTTTTGTAGAATGATTTGAGTTCCTCTGGGTATGTTCCCAGAAGGGGAATTGCTGGGTCATTTTTATTTATTTTTTATTTATTCTTTATTTCAAAGATGTGGGGTACAATCCAAGGTTATGCTGGGTCATTTTTAAGGCAACTTGTGCAGTAAAATCTATCATTATTAGATGGAATTTTATCCCTGACTATTGACTTATGATTATATTCGAAAATGGACATACATCTCTTTTCTTTGAAGCCTGTTGTTTAATCCTGTTCAATGCCCACTGCCACCCTGTGGAGTACTGTCAGTCCACTCTAGGCAGGGTGAGTTCCCTCTTCTTCTGTCCCCACCCTCATGTCTCTTCATTTATTACATCTGTTCATTTTCAAGTCTATATGTCTTGTGAGCATGTGACCCTCTTGGCAGGGATCACATCCTATTCACTCACATCAGTCTCTGACATAGAGATAGTGCTTAATAATTGTTGTTGGATAAATGATGCATGCATGGTAAGTTGTGAATGAACTCCAATGGCATAAACTTTGATGGAGAAATGAAGGCCTGCTAAGGCAAAGTCTGCTAAGGCAAGGAGTGATCTTAGAAGGTCCAAGATGATCCATGAATTTTTCATTCTTCAAAGCGCTCTAAAGCAATTGGGTTAATCCAGGCATTGGATTGTTGTTTTTCGTTGACCCAAGTTCACAAGTGAGGCCAAGAATCAATCTCTTCTTTTGTAATAACAGACAACTAGTTTGGGAATGAAATTTTCATGACTCTTTCCCATTATTTATCAATTTTGAAGTCTATGAATAGCTTTGAATACAAAATTGCATGTGAAAATTATTGTGTCTACTATTGAATAATTGACTAATCTGTCACTCACAGTCTCTGAATGAGGGGTCCTGTCTAATTGCACCTGCCAGCTACTGATTCCACCAGCAATTGGGCAATTGTAGGGGCAGTTTTTCTGTTTTGTTTAATTTCCTGGGCTAAAATGGAGAGTGCCCTTTACAAATCTGGCCTATTATCTCATCGTGAGCCTTTGCAAATATAAGATGACCCCAGAAAGAGATGGAGAAAACATATAGTTTTATTTGCTTCACACCAGTTAATGCCTGTAATCTAGTGCCAACATTCCTACACTCTTCCAGTTGAGTGAGAAACGTAAGTATATCTGCATCAGTGAATAGCCCAAAACATAACTTACCACTTCAACTTCAACTTTTGTTACTACTTTATCATGACACATGTATTCAAAGTCGATCCAATTCCAAGAAATTTCCATGATTATATTTGCAAGAGAACCTTCTGAAGTGATTACTGTGGTTCTGTTGCTCATAGAAAAGAATATAAGACCCCACTGAGACTTGGCCATTTGCATAACTGGCTTAATCCTAGAGTGTATTTTGTGATATGCCCTGACTCCAAATTGTAAACACCTACTCCATCTATTATGTAAATTGCTCCTTTTAACAAAAGTACTATGTTAAAGTTCAACAAAGCTTTGGGGAGATTTTGCCAATATTTATTGACTTTCTGTTTTTGCCTTTTTGGTCATATTTGCCATATGGTGGATACAGAGATGTACTGTTCAGATTCCCGTTCAAAAATGGACTTGCTTCCTGCTTCAATGAATGTGGTTAGCCGATGGCCTCCTGCTCTAGCTTCCTGGAGGTTTGACTCAGCTTTTTAGCTGAGGACATGCTGTTCTCAGGGTGGGCCCAGCTGATGTCCCTGCAAAGTGGTGGTACACAGGTCTAGCCAACTCTGGTCTACTGAAGACTCCCCTAAAGGCTATCTTAGCCTGGATCTCCCTGGCAGAGACTGTCTCCTCTCTGGTCATTGCTTTCTTCTAGCTTCCCCTACTCAGTCCTGCTTCCTCCCTTTTCTTTCCTAGTAGTTGTTACTTCCTAATAAATGGGATAAACTGTCAGCTCCATCTTAGCATCTGCTTCCTGGAGAATCCAATCTGCAGCCACCATCAAGTAAAGATCAATTAGGAATGGCTCAGAGGGCATTTATTTTATTGACCCAAGTTTTCTCTCCAAAAACAGTTTTCAAGGACATCTAATTTTTCTATAAGGTTATATAAGAATAGTTTCATTTTAATTTCTTTGTTTTCTTTTTCTCACCACCAATATCAAGGGATAAGATGCAAAAGATGATTTAGAGTAAAGGAATGCATTTTGTAAGTTTATAACCCAAATTTCAAATTATTTACATTTTTACTTAAATTATCATTATTACTATTATTACTTACAGAGATCAATTTCCACATATTTCTCAGTGACAAAGAAGTTAACTCTAAACAAGGGCCACAAGTTGGAAGAGACATTTTACTTTTGCATCATCAAAGCAATGGAGTTTTCATTTTATAAGCTTTATTAAACGTGGGTGCCTTTTCATATTAGCTTTCATTACAATGCTGGATAGTGTTATTTGGCAAAAATTGTACTTTCTGTCTGTCAAAACCTACATTGCAAATCTTACTTCTTTCTTCCCTAACTATTGCACTTAGTATTTCAAAACTCCCAACAAATATTCATATTTGGAATTTGAGAAAGAAAAGTTGAAATTCTAGAGAATCCCTGAAATCATAAGTTAGTTTGTAGCTTTGTAACATTTTATATATGTATGTTAAATTAATTATGAGTGATCATAATAATAAATAGTGAATAATTTTTTGTAATAGAGCTATACTAAAATTTCAGTAGCTTTCTGTAAACAAAAGATATTTATATACATGTCTGGTTTATTATTATTATGAACTGATGTATATTGACTTAGTATAGGTTTTGATAACTGCAAACGTGATCTATAGAGACATTTGATAATAGAAAAAAGGAGAACCTTAATATAAAATATATGTCAAACAAAAATCTCTTAAAAATGAAAAGAGATGGTCACAAATATTTAATACTTAGAAGTTACCATTCTTTTTTTTTTTTTTGAGTCAGAGTCTCATTCTGTCAGTCAGGCTGGTGTACAGGGGCACACTCACAGCCACTCCAATCTCGACCTGCTGGGCTCAGGTGATCCTTCCGTCTCAGCCTTCCAAGTAGCTGGAACTACAGACATGTGCCACCACACCTGGCTAATTTTTTGATTTACTGTGGAGATGAGGTCTCGCCAAGTTGCTCAGGTTGGTCTCAAACCTGTGGGCTCAGGCAATCCTCTCACCTCGGCCTCCCAAAGCACTGGGATTATAGGCGTGAGCCACCGTGCCTGGCCTAGAAGTTACCATTCTTAAAAACCATATTTAAAACACTCAAAGCATCAACTGCCATGTGGGATAGTCTTGATCTTTGTTTTGTAACAAACATTTCAGAAGTAGACAGTTTTCTTCCATTTTGTGTTGAGTTGGTCAAATCATAAACATGCCTTCAAAAGCACCTTCAGTTTGGGTATTAGGTTACATGTTGTTTTGTCTTCTTTTTTAACAGAGAAAATATTTTTTCTCCTTGTCTTTATTTTGAGTTTGCCTGTGAAACCAATATTTTGCCTATTTAAATTTTATACCAGTTTCTGATTTCTTATAGAAGTATTCAACAGCACTTATGTCTTCTCTTTTCATTTCTTCTACTAAAATATTTATGATGAACCGCAGCCGATAGCAAGCATTCAAGCACTAGAAAACACTAGAGAATATTGTAGGTCATTATTCAAACAGTGTGACACATCTCCTAGCATGGTTAACAGAACTATACAGAATCATGTGTTAACATTGTTAATTTAAGGATTTATTTTACTTCCAAAACTTGCCGCTTCTTTGAACACCACTCATAAAATTTGTGTAACGTATACTCTGTGTATAAAGGTATTAATATTTTTTCTATTTTCAATAATGACACATCATTAACAGCAGACAAGCTGGAACACACTCTTATAGTAACAGCTACAAACAAGACCAACTGATTAGATCACAATGCTTCTCACTCTATGCCCTTGTCCTGGTTTCCAGAAACTTTGACCGTAACCTTGGACTCCATGTATGGCATTTCCTGCTCTTGCTTTTAACTTGAATCAGTGGCTTTGAAGCCAATTATTGAACCAATAATGTTTTGATTGCTAACTCTACTTCTTGCAGGAACATTCTAATAATTATGCCAGCTTTCTTGTTTACACAGAGGATTTTTCCTGGGACTTTGGATTCAGAAAAACATACATTTTCTGAGAAAAGCAGGGAAGAAATCTTTGCATGGAAATATTGATGATTATCTTTGGTTGACTGATAGAGTTTGTTGAGAATTCCACTGGAAGAAGACTGAGATTTTTTTCCCCTTTGTGCTCTGCAACCTTGGAACGGTGTTCCTGCAAGAACTGGAAGTATCTGTCAACAAGTTAAATAGTGTCTATGCACCTCTTTGAGTCTCTGTTAGGGTTGTGGCAATCACAACTAATGCTATGTTATGATGCAAAAGCAGCTGAGTGTGAAATTTCTGTTCTTTTTGGTCAACCAAGTAATTAAAAAACAATCAATAGGGTTGAGCTGGGAAGGGGGGTGAAATGATTAGCAAATTGACAGTACTAAGGAAATTGCTTTGATGAGAGGAAGCAGTAGAAACTCTTTTGTAAATGCTGTAGTGAAGGAAGAGTTTGCCATTTTGGTGAGGTGGGGGTTGCAAAGACTGTAAAGGGAAGGCTGAAATTTTAGGCATCTGTCCTTTCATGGTCCAAGTTGTTCCTAAACCCACACATAAGAGGAAAAAAGGCAGAAGATCCTAGAAAGTTTGAATTGAAAATTACCTCCCAAGGCCAGAGCTACAAGGTAGAGGACACACCGTGGCTTGACTCACTCAGCCTCATTCTACACAAACCAGAGCCTGCTCAGTGATGACTTCACGAAGGGTTGGGAAAAATAATCTCCAATGATCTAATGTGCATATATCAATAAGAGATAAGTCAACTGTTGCCTTCTTCCCACAGGCCTTGTGTTAATTATTATTATCATTATTATTTTAGAGCCAGGGTCTCACTCTGTTGACCAGGCTTTCAACTCCTGGCTTCAAGCCATTCTTCCACTTGCCTCCCAAGTAGCTGGGATGGCAGGCCCAAGTCACAGTGGCTGGCCTTGTCTTAATATAGGTCAAGTATGACCCTCACAGTCAGATGCTTGCCTACTAGGCAGGCACCAAAAAAAGGTCTGATTGCCTGCGTGCATGTATACAATTTTTGGTTTTTAGATAACTGAGTTTATGAAATGCAAAATCTTTTAACTGAGGAAAATTTTCTCACATTGAGTTGGATGAATTGGGCTATGAAACAAATATACTGTTTTATACTCTGGATCTTGATGTTTTTCCTCATCATTTTGAAACAAAATGTTAATGGAATTTTTTTTTTTTTGAGTTGGAGTCTCACTCTGTTGCCCAGACTAGAGTGCAGTGGCCGTTCCCAGCCACCTCAGCCTCAACCTGCTGGGCTCTGGCGATCCTTCCACCTCAGCCTTCCAAGTAGCCGGAGCTACAGGTGCGCGCTACCACGCCGGGCTAATTTTTTTGATTTATTGTAGAGATGAGGTCTCGCCAAGTTGCCCAGGTGGGTCTCGAACCCAAGGGCTCAGGCAATCCACTCACCTCAGCCTCCTAAAGTGCTGGGATTACAGGCTGAGCCACCGAGCCCGGCTGGAATTTTCTAATAGATAAATGTATTTTTGCACATTTAGATAGCATCTTATATTCATAAATTTATAAAATAAACGTGTATATATGAGATAAGGCTGATATTCATTTTAAAGGGTTTGTTGGCCCATTCATATGAAGTTATTTGAGTCAATACACTGTAATTATGAGTCACATTAGATGGGTTTGTAGAATATATATTAGACAGTTGATTAAATTACCCCAAATACAACAAGCTAATTTGCCATATACTGTATTATAGTGCTGTAGTATTGGAGGTGATGATATGTTTGTGAACGTGTAGAAAGCACAGTTTTTGCTTGCAACTGGTAATTTACTACTCACTCAAATGCCATAAATACTGGTTTTGGCAAAGGGGACATCATGGAATTTGTCTCTGGTCTAAACTGTGATTTGAATTTTAGAACAGAAAGCATTTTTTTATCTTTGCAAGGTATAGTCTAGCTGATTACGGTTATGAGTCCACTCAGGCTGTAACTTTCCTGAACCATGGTGAAGCACAGAGCAATGGCAACTTCCTGGGCAGTGCCAGAAGTGGGTTGTGGTTCTGGCTCTGGGACAACTTAGCACTGTAACATTGAACCCACACTTGGCTTTCCTGGCCTCTGCTTCATCTTCTGGCATTTGGGTGATCTCAGTGTTCCTTCCATTCACACATTTTGTAATTCTCTGATATAAACGATCTCTTAAAGTAACATCTGATTCCCTGGGCTTTGCGATCACAAGCCACATTCCGTACAATGTTTAAGATGTGACAAGAGGAAGAGAGAGGCAAATTGTAACCAGGGCCACAGCAGACTGGCTCAGGATCGCTTTGAATTTGAGGCATCTCCACATAAGTTATCTGATCAGACATTGACAAGTGTGTTATCCAAACAACTTGTAAAACACTGGGCAGCCCACTTTGCACCATTGTTTTTCCCAGTTCATGGGAATACGCATAAACAGAGAGGCCTCTGGAATGGACACCTGCAGTGGCTTCCTCTCGGCCTTGGCTGTTTCCTGAGGCAGAAGAGCAGTGGCTAGTTAATTGGCAGGAGTTGAGTGTCTCCTGCACTTTCCTATCCTGCTCTCTAGATAGTGGTGCTCTTTTTAATGGAGTGTGAGCCAGGGCGAGGTGGGGCAGCTGGCCTGGACGATGGATGCTGCTGACCTCTGAGGTCCATGGAGAAGACTCAATATAGAACACATGCTTTTGTTCCCCAAAAGTCTGTTTCGTGCCAACCAATTAAACATGGATTTTTAAAAAACAGATTATTTCAGAAATACATAGTTCTCCTCTAAGTGATTCTATAGACCCACTAATCATTCATCCTTCCGTTCATTTGACAGATATTTATTGAGGCCCTTTTAAGTGCTGGGTCCTCTGCTTAGTGATAGCCATAGGGGCTAAGGAGAGAGGGCCAACTCCTTTTGTGAGGGTGACTCTCACAAGTGAATGTTGCTGGGTCATCTCATCCAGATGCTTGGCCAAATACCAGTCCAGATGTTGCTGTGAAGATATTTTAAGAGGAAATTCACATTTAAATAAGCAGATAACCCTCCATAATGTGGGTGGGCCTCATCCAACCAGTTGAAGGTCTTAAGAGAAAAAAAAAGCTGAAGTCCCCAGAAGAGGAAGGGATTTTGCCTCCAGATTGCTTTCAGATTCCAGCTGCGGTATGGTGCTTCCCTGGGCCTCCAAGTTGCTGGCCTGTCCTGCAGATTTTGCCAACTTTGAAACCATAGGAGCCAGTGCCTTAAACTCTTTTTTCTCTCTCCATCTTATTGGTTCTGTTTCTCTGGAGAATCCTGACTAATACCCCTGCCCTCGCAGAGCTTTGCCCTCTAGAGTGGAAACAGAGTTGGGAAGGCAGGTATAACAAGGATAGCAAGGTTTAGTGATTCAGACAGGCATCCTGGATGAGTGACATCTCGGAATAATGAGCAGAATTTAGCCAAGGGCCCACAGACAGGATTGGCTTTTAGGCAGAGAGAACAACATGGAGAAGACCTGAAAGATTCGAGAGAACAAGGTGGCCTGGCAGAGCAGGTGTCAGAGATGGAGTAACCCCGTAACCCTGTGCTCATACCCATGTTCCCTAGGTTTCTCCTTTTGAATGTGTGCCTGGGTTTCTGAGTGATATAAATATTTTCTCTCACTGATAACAAAAACCACAGTCCTAATAATAATAGCTCATGTCAATGGAACAAATGACTCTCTGACAAGCATGTTCTAGGGGCTTTATAAGTCTGGCCTCATTTAATCTTAGGAAGTGTAGAAATTGCTATCATCTCCTTTCAATGAGTGAGGAGACAGTACAGAGAGGTAAAGTGACCTCTCCAAGCCAGTAAATGGCTGAGCTGGGTTGATTTGCAGGCTGTCCCTCCAGCTGCAGAACCAGGGCTTTGGAGAACAGATGCACTTTATTGCTCTTTCCTTACCATTGCTCCTGCTGCTGAGAGAGGTGCCAACCCTGCAGCCACGTAGCACCTGAGATCCTATCACCCTGTCATATCCATATCCTCATTTTTCTCTTGCAAGGACACCTCCAAGTAAGAAGAGACTGCTGGTATTGTTCCCTCATCTCACCAGCAAAAAATTTGAGGCCCAGAGAACTTATGTGGCCAGTGCCACATCCCAGGACCAACACTCGGCAGTCATTGCTACATTTCCTGATGCCAGGCTGGTTCAGTTTCTGGTATCTACGTCTTCTCTTCTGAGCCTTGCCATGTTTGTTGAGATAGAAAATGGACAATTCTCTCGCTTCCTTAGACTCCCAGGCTCTGGTAACATGTGAAGGAGGTAAAATTGCAATCAATGGAGTAGACATACTTTTAAAAGTCCTCCTGTCTTTTCCTACCTTCTAAGGTTGTGCCTATCAGTTCTCCATTTTGGGGAATTTTCTTCTTTTAGTCAGTGCAGTTTTCAGATATTGTGAGTTTCTTCTTTCTCCAAGAATCCTTCTGGACTTCTTTATATCTCCCCAGGGTCTAGATGAGGTTTCTGTTTGTTGATATGATGTAATTCAATATGGTTGAAAACATGGGTCAGTCAAATCTGGAAGTGACCTAGTCAGTTAACAGTGTTTCAAAGGGAGGCAGGTAGTGAGGTCTTCATGTCCTGGTAAAGTACCCCAGGTGGAATCTTTCCAGACCTCTGCTGTAGACCTCCCTGAATTTTAGTGGGTGTAATAATGGTCCGGTGATTCAGAGTCTTAGCTTGGACACAGGCATATTCCTCGAGTCAGTTCCCCACCAGGGAGCATCTCCTGGTGAAAACTTGGAGTTTGTTTGATAACATCTTTCTTAATTTAGGTACTTTTTCGTTCAAACCCTGGGCAGACAACCTGAGCCCACAGCACCTCTCTTCTGACTAGGCTGCTTCATGTGCCCCTGGATTCCTTTTGCAGCAATTGTAGAAACGGGCAAACCGAGGTTGTTGCCACACTGAATTGAGTGACAGGGTGGGAAAGGATTGATCAGTGTTTTTTGATGACAGAGCAAAAGGGATAATCAGTGCTATGGACTGATTAGGCCCCCACCCCCAACTTATATGTTGAAGTCCAAACCCTTAACGTGTCTGTATTTGGAGACAGGGTAAATAAAGGAGATAATAAAAGTTAAACAAGGTCATAAGAGTGGGGTCTTTGTCCTATAGGACTGGGGTCCTTATAAGAAGAAGTGATACCAGAGATATCTCTCTCCATGCATGAAAGGAGGAAAAGACATGTGAGGACACATCGAGAAGTTGACCATCTATAAGCCAAGGAGACAAGCCTCACAGGAAACTAAACCTGATGTTGGACTTCCAGCCTCCAGAATGGTGAGAAAAAAAATTTCTCTTGTTTGAGCCCCTCATCTGTGGTATTTCGTTTGGCAACTGGAGCAAAGGAATATAGTCACTAACCACTGTTCTTCAGAAAGTTGGGCATGACTTGTAGGAGAAGCAAGGAAAGAAGTGAGCCACCACTGTTACCTGCCCATGTATTTTTGGCAGCCCTGAGACCCTAGGGCTCCCATTCTAGAACTTTTTTTTTTTTTTGAGTTGGAGTCTCACTGTCGCCCAGACTGGAGTGCAGTGGCCGCTCCTGGCCACCGCAGCCTCGACCTACTGGGCTCCGGCGATCCTTCCGCCTCAGCCTTCTGGGTAGCCGGAATTATAGGCATGTGCTACCATGCCCGGCTGATTTTTTTTTTTTTAATTTATTGTAGAGATGAGGTCTCGTCAAGTTGCCCGCGTGGGTCTCGAACCCGCGAGCTCAGGCAATCCACTCACCGCAGCCTCCCAAAGGCGCAGGATTACAGGCTGAGCCACCGAGCCCAGCTTCTAGAACTTTTTGAACGGTGGATTAGTAATCTGGAAATGGTCCTAAATCAGTCACACCTTTATTTAGGCGAGGAGATGAAAACACAGAGTGCAGATGAGACTTTGGGGGCAGTCCTAGGGGCCTTCTGCCAGGGCCAGGCTGAGGATCTTTCCCCAACTCCCCTCCCTGCCTGAGTTCCTTCCACTTCCCCTATGAAAAGTCAGCCCATGAGTCATTGCTTGGTTTCTTTTCTTTTTTTTTTTTTGAGTTGGAGTCTCACTCTGTCACCCAGACTGGAGTGCAGTGGCCGCTCCCGGCCACCGCAGCCTCGACCTGCTGGGCTCCGGCGATCCTTCCGCCTCAGCCTTCCAAGTAGCTGGAACTAC
>CAUYQG010090955.1:0-25128 GCA_963574415.1 Tarsius wallacei | reverse complement strand
GAGACCCGCCTGGGCAACTTGGCGAGACCTCATCTCTACAATAAATCAAAAATTAGCCAGGCGTGGTAGCACACGCCTGTAGTTCCAGCTACTTGGAAGGCTGAGGTGGAAGGATCGCTGGAGCCCAGCAGGTTGAGGCTGTGGTGGCTGGGAGCGGCCGCTGCACTCCAGCCTGGGTGACAGAGTGAGACTCCAACTCAAAAAAAAATAATAATAATAATAATAATAAAAAGAATACTTACACCTTTAAAATGATCTAGTTTAGTGCTGTTTTCTAGTTGCTGGTTATGCCTATTAGTGAGCTGTGAAATAGAGTGTGTTTGGATGAGCATTCAAAATTTTAGATGGAAATTACAAAATGGAATAGAAAATATTAGAGTCTATCACATTTGATAAGGGTGAGAGCTGAGACCACCTACATTCATATTTCTTTAGTATCAGGGCCAAGAACTGATGCCACTTGGCTTAACTATTTGTTCTAGGAAAATCCTGGAAACAATATGACTGTTCCTCACAAAATTAAAATTACCATAAGATCTAGAATTTCCACTTTTAGATATACAACCAGAATAGTTGAAAACAGGGTCTCAAAGAGATATTTGTACACACTTGTTCATTGCTGCATTATTCACAATAACTAAAAGGTGGAAACAACTCAAGTGTTCATCAACAGATAAACAAAATGTATATACACTATATACACATGTATTAGTCTGCTTAAGCTGCTATAACAAAATATCACAGACTGGGTGGCTTAAACAACAGAAATTTGTTTTCATACAGTTCTGGAAACTAGGAAATCCAAAATGAAGTGCCAGGTGATCTGGTTTTGGGTGAGGGCTCTCTCCCAGGCTTGCAGACTGTTTTCTTGCTACGTCCTCACATGGCATGTCTTTGGTGCATGCATGTGGGAAAAGAACACAAGCTCTCTGGATTCTATTCTTCTAAGGATGCCGGTCCTATCCAGTCAATGTCCAGCCTCAATCTCATTTAACACTGATCACTTCCTTAGATGCCATCTCCAAATATAGTCACAGGGGGTACTAGGGCTTTGATATACTAATTGGGGGGAAAACAAATATTTAGTCCATAGCGACACACAGTGGAACATTACTCAACTTTGAAATTGAAGGAAGCTGAGTAACATAGTACAACGTGGATAACCTTGAGTACATGAAGCAAAGTGAAATAAGCTGGACACAAAAGTGTTGCCAGCACAACAGGATTTGATCGCTTGGCAGGTGACCAGTCTGATGCCTACGACCAAGGAGGATTAATAAAGGGATTTAATTACTTGCAACAAGTAAGGAGAACACCAGGGATAGTTCCCAAAGCAGTGCCTCGCAACAAAGGTAGAAACAGGGCTATGTTAGACTGGTGAGCTGAGTCCTCACACGCAGAGGTGGAATAAAGACAGCATAGGCAGGTGCTGTTGTTGGTCACATTTCTGCGCATCGCATGTATAGAGAATGGCAAATAAGCTTGTCCTTGGGCAGAGTTTTTAGTATGGTCATGCAGAAAGCTCACCAACGTGCCTTGCCAATGCAGGCATCTCTGGATCCAACTGGTTTCTGTTTTGTCAGGGCTGGACTTCATCCTGGAACTTTTGAAAACAACACAAAATCAACATGCAATAATCCTAAGCAGGTACTTTTTCACGATGTGTACCTAAAACTCAGGGGCCTTGGGTTACAAAAGGACAAGCATTGCATGATTCTATTTATATGACTACCTAGAGTAGTCAAATTCATGGAGATGGAGAGTAGAGTGGTGGGGCTGGGGAATGAAGAGTTGCTGTTTGAGGCATGCAGAGTTTTCAGTCCCGCAAGGTGAAAACTGGAGACGGATAGTCGTGATGACTGACCACATGTAAATGCACTTGACACCACACAACTGTATACTGCTTTTACTTCTTTTGGACACACACCCAGAAGAGAATCCACTTGGTTGTTTCTGTAACTTTTACAGAAAGTTTGCCGAAATTTATTTATTTCACTTGTTTAAAAAGAATTTGTGGCTGGGCTCGGTGGCTCAGCCTGTAATTCTGGCACTTTGGGAGGCCGGGGCAAGTGGATTGTCTGAGCCCGCAGGTTCGAGACCAGCCTGGGCAACTTGGCGAGACCTCGTCAATACAATAAAAAATCAAAAAATTAGCCGGGCATGGTAGCACGCAGCTATAACTCCAGCTACTTGGAAGGCTGAGGCAGAAGGATTGCTGGAGCCCAGCAGATCGATGCTGGGGTGGCTGTGAGAGTGCCACTGCACTTCATCCTAGGTGACAGAGTGAGACTCCAACTCAAAAAAAAAAAAAGAATTTGTAATTGGTCATTGGAGAATTTTTATGTTGGCTGCTTTAAGATCCTTATAGGACTTTAAACTTTATCAAGGCTATAGTAGCCACCACAGCATGGCATTAGGACAGGGATAGGCACATTGACCAGTGGAGTAGGACGGGGAATCCAGAAATAAAAACATGGTCCCTCAACCAGCTCATTTTCTACAAAGTCATCAATAACAAATGCTGGGGAAAGGAAACTACATTTAGCAAATGGTGATGGGAAAACTGGCTAGCCACGTGCAGAAGAATGAAACTGGACCCCTACCTATTACCATATGCAACATTAACTCAAAATGGATCAAGGACTTAAATGCAAAACCTCAAGCTATAAGAATCTTAGAAGAAAATGTAGGGAACACTCTCCTGGACATTGGTGTGGCGATGAATTCATAGCCAAGTCCTTAAAAGCAAATGCAGCAAAAGCTAAGTTTGACAGGTGGAAACTTATCAAACTGAAAAGCTTTTGCACAGCAAAAGAAACCATCAAGAAAGTAAAGAGACAACCCACATAACGGGAAAAAATATTCGCAAGCTATGCATCTGACAAAGGTCTAACATCCAGGATCTACAAGGAACTCAAACACTTTGAAAGGAAAAAAACAAACCCATTAAAAAGTGGGCAAAGAACATGAACAGACACTTCTCAATGGAAGATATACAAGCAGTCAATAAACACATGAAAAAAGCTCAGCCTTGTTAATCATCAGAGAAATGCAAATCAAAACTATAATGAGATATCACCTAACTATAGTAAGGATGGCTATCATTAACAAGTCAAAAAACAACTGATGCTGGCACAGCTGCAGAGAAAGGAGGTTTCTTCTACACTATTGGTGGGAATATAAGCTAGTTCAACCTCTGTGAAAAGCAGTGTGATGATTTCTCAAAGATCTAAAAATTGAGCTTCCATATGATCTAGCTATCCCTCTTCTGGGAATATACACATAGCACATAAAGTATTTTACCCAAAAGACACCTGCACACACATGTTTATTGCCACACTATTCGCAATAGCAAAAACTTGAAACAAACCCAGATGCCCACTGAACGTGGACTGAATAAAGAAAATGTGGTACATATAAATGATGGAGTATTACGCAGCCATAAAGAAGAGCAAAATCATGGCCTTCGCAGCAACTTGGTTGCAGCTGGAGACCATCATACCAAGTGAACTATCACAGAAACAAAGAATTGAGTACTGCATGTTGTCACTCATAAGCAGGCCCTGATCTCTGGTCACACTAGCACAAGGATGCAATTGGCAGACATTGGATACAACCAGGGGGAGGAAGGGGGACACATTGGGTAGCAACACATTGGGTCTTCCGTCAGGGGAAGTGAGTGCCAGCTAGAAGCCCAAACTTCAAATCTCCATCTGTATCCCACAACTCTAAAATAAAATAAAATTCTCGTTAGATAATCCCGATGGGAACAGCAGACACTGGGGACTCCTAAAGAGGGGAGGTGGGGGGGGCTTTGAAAAACTACCCGCTGGGCACCACACTCACTATTTGGGTGATGGGTCCAATAGGAGCCCAGTGCTCACCATCATGCAATATAACCATGTAACAAACCTGTACACGTACCCCTTTCATGTTAAAAAAAAAAAAGAAGAAGAATCGACCAGGCACTGTGGCTCAAACCTGTAATCCAGCACTCTGGGAGGCCAAGATGAGAGGATTGCCTGAGCTCAGAGGGTTCGAGACCAGCCTGAGCAAGTTGGTGAGACTTCATCTCTACAATAAATAAATAAAAAAATAAGCCAGGCATGGTAGTGCATGCCTGTAGTTCCAGCTACTTGGAAGCCTGAGGCAGAAGGATGGCCAGAGCCCAGCAGGTCGAGGCTGCAGTGGCCGTGAGCATGCCAATGCACTTCAGCCTGGGCGACAGAGTGAGACTCCAATTCAAAAAAAAAGAAGAATCCTTGTCAAATGATTCCAACATCTGAATCATGTTAGTGTTGGTGGTGGTTGGTGGTTGGTTTTCCTTTCTCATTTATACTGTGATTTTTCTTGCTTCTTGGTATGATGGGTGATTTTGGATCATAAACAGACATTATGTTAGGACATATATATAGTTCTTGGTTATTCCTGGGTATATTAATAGCTGCTTACAAATGGCTCACTCATTATAAAAAATATTTATTTATTTATTTTTACAAAGACAGAGTCTCACTATGTTGCCCAGTCTAGTCTTGAATTCCTGGCCTCAAGTGATCCTCCTGCCTTGGGCTCCCAAAGTGCTAGGATTACAGGCGTGGGCCACTGCACCTAGCCTACAAATGACTCATTCAGTAGCCAATACTAAAAAAAAAAAAGGCGATCACAATGTATGTTTCCATCTTTGTAGGCTGGTCACCTCTCATTATTTCCCAGTCCATAGTCTGAACTAGCAGAGCTCCCTTTCAAAGACAAGAACATGAGAAAAAAAATGACTCAGTTGTTTGAAAGTCACTTTAATCATAGACCCGAGGAACACCAGCCTAGTTTACTTTATGATGTGATTCCCAGAAAAGGAGAATATGTTTAGGAAGTCTAGACCAAATCTTGAGAACTTGCAAGGCTGACCCTCGCAAGTGCAAGAGAAGTTACATTTAGATCTCTGTGCTAGAAGGACAGCTTAACTGGTCATACCCAGTCGATTCATGTAGCCTGCCTCTCCTCAGACCCTCTTCTTTCTTTAGCTCAGAAAGAACTCCTTATTTTCCAGGTAACCCCAGTGTGGAGAATTTAAGGTGGCCACAAATTCTTCGACGTTCCTCATATCAATGGGTGGGTTCCATGTTCGGGCACAGAAATTGTCTTCTCTGCCATACACCCAACTTTTGTTGTTTGTTTGTTTGTTTGTTTGTTTGAGTCGGAGTCTCATTCTGCTGCCCAAGCGGGAGTGCAGTGGCCACCACTGCCTTGACCAGCTAGGCTCCGGCGATCCTTTGGCTTCAGCCTCCAAAGTAGTTGGAACTTCAGGCGTGCGCTACCACGCCTGGCTAATTTTTTGATTTATTGTAGAGACGAGGTCTCACCAAGTTGCCCAGGTTTTACACCCCTGGGCTCAGGCAATCCTCCCACCTCGGCCTCCCACAGTGCTGCGATTTCAGGCGTGAGCCACCGTGCCCAGTCCCACTCCTCAACGTTTTGAGCAGTTGTAGGCACACAAATATTGAATGTTGAATGAATGAAAGCGTGACCATCTGGTTGAAAAGATGAAAGACAGAGGAGTGGGGGTACGGAAGGGAAAGGTGTGACTGGGGAAGAGGGAAGAGAGGAAGACGGCGTGCACAGGCGGCCGCGCCTCCGCGCCGGCAGGGGGCGCTGTGTGGGCGGCCAGGGTGGGGCCTCGCGCGCGGGCCCTTGGGAGTGGGGAGGAGGAGGGACGGGGCACGCGGCGGGCGCCTGAGGGGGTCGGCGGCGGCGAGGTGAGTGTCTCGGCGCTGGTAGGCGGCTCTGCCTCAGCCCCACACGGCCCCGCCACCCCATCACTTCACGGAGGCCTCGATCCTCGGTTTCCGACTCCTTGCGGGCCTCAGTTTCCCCCGCTGAGAAATGCTCATGTTGGCCCCAGACCTGGGGAAGCTCCGGCAGCTGCTCAGGCCCGCCTGCCTCTACAGCCGCTGCTGGCCAGTCCCCTTATTTCCCGCCCTGCGTCCTCACCGCGTGCAGGTCGGCGCCTCGGTGGGAGCCCCTCAGTCTCCGTGCGAGAGGCCCACCTGCCGGCCTCCTGTGGCTGCGTCCTCTCAGGCCTACTTTGAGAACTTACTGAGATGGTGGGTCTGAGATTCTACCAGGCTCTGGAGTAAGACCTAGTTGCCTGGCTGGACCAGTGACGAGCTGTGTGACGCCGAGCGAATTACTTTACCTCTCTGTGCTTCTGTTTTCTCTTCCCCCAAATGGGGGTAAAGACAGCGTACCTCGCAGGAGCTTTTGATGGTTAAGTGTCTTAATATGGATAAAGGTGTAGACCAAAGAGAACCCCTGTTGCACCGTTACCAACCTGCCTCCACTTGGCTGTTAACCATAGTTATACTTTTGCTTGTGTGATTATTTAATTACTGTTTGGACAGCTTAATGTTTGGTTAATGCTTTTCCCCAGGAAGCAGGACATAGCAAAGATAACTGTGCACCCTGTAGCACCTCGCAGACATCTGAGGGCAGGAGTCAAGGCCACTTGACTGGGTCGGGGTAGGAGGTGAGCTTGACTCCTGCTCTCAGTACAAAAGAGGCATTTCAGCAAGCTCTGTAGGTGCCTGTTATTCACGGTCTGGCTTTCCTGGGCTTCATTTGCCTGGGGCCAGCCTCTGAAAATATTAAGGTAATTGAGAGAGAGAAACAGAGACACATTCACATAACTCTTATTATAGTATAGTGTTATAATTGTTCTATTTTATTAGTAGTTACTGTTACTACTCTCTTACTATGCCTGACTTGTAAATTAAACTTTCTCCTATGTATGTGTGTATAGGAAAATCATGGTATAGATAGGATTCTGTAATATATCCAGATTTCAGACATCCATAGGGGTCTTGGAATGTATCCCCACAGATAAGGGGGCTATACAGCAGTTGGATCTGGTTTGGGAGCTCCCTCTCCAGGGGAAGTCAGTCAAGGTCAACATTACCATGAAGGACTTGGGTTCTTGAAAGCATCAAACTTTGTTTTATTATTATTATTGAGTCAGAGTCTCACTCTGTAGCCCAGGCTGGAGTTGAGTGGCACACTCACGGTCACCACAGCCTTGACCTGCTGGGCTTAGGCAATCCTTCCACCTCAGCCTTCTACGCAGCTGGAACCACAGGTGTGCACCATCATGCCCACCTAATTTTTTGATTTATTGTAGAGATGCCGTCTCGCCGAGTTGCCCAGGCTGGTCTTGAACCCCTAGACTCAGGCAATCCTCTTGCCTCTGCCTCCCAAAGTGCTGGGTTACAGGTGTGAGCCACTGCGTCCAGCTTAAACTTCTTTTGTTTTGTTTTGTTTTTTACTTTGTTTGAGACAGGGTCTCCCTCTGTTGCCCAGGCTGAAGTATAATGACACAAACTTGGCTCGCTGCATCCTTGACCTGCTAGGCTCAGGTGATCCTCCTGCCTCAGCCTCCCTAGTAGCTGGAACTACAGGCACATACCACTATGCCTAGCTAATTTTTTAATTTTTGTAGAAACAGAGTCTGGCCATGTTGCCCAGGCTGGTCTCAAACTCTTGACCTCAAGCAATCCTCCTGCCTTGGTTTACCAAAGTGCTAGGATTACAACTCAAAACTAATTTTTTGTTATTTTTGTATTTCGGCCTTGTTCCAGTTCCAGAAGCCGTGAAGGTGAAGACTGTTTTGCAAGGTAAATACCTCCTGTACAACCTTCCCTAGTGGAAGGATAACAGGGAGGACCTGTTCTCCAGGGTTGGCTCCCTGGTTGCTGTTGAGAATGCACTGGAATTCCAGAACTTGTTCTGGGGTGGATGACTGCTTGCTTCTAGGAGGAGGTCTCCTGCCTTTTCCCGTGGAGGTCAGCTGACAGGTGGGGTGACCCTGTTCCCAAGCTCTTCGTAGAAAAATGAATTTCCCCTCTGTACATTTGTAAGTTGACAGCTGAGGTCTTTCATTATACTCTAAATAATTGGAAAAGATATCATTACCCTCCTATCCTGTGTTTATCGTATGTATGTATGTTTTAATTATATTTTGAACAGAATCCAGGAGTTGCAGATGTCGTTCATGTGGTCTTTGGAAGTTGTCTGGCAAAGGACCTAACTGACCAACTTGGACCTCACTGTCTAAACCAGTGGCCTGACTTCATTTTTTAAAAAAGTTTTATTGAGGTATAGTTTACAAAACATAAAATTTGTGCATTTAAATGCAACATTTTTAGTAAACTTACATTTATCATTGTCACAGTCAATTTTAGGATATTTCCATCACACCAAAAAGATACCTTGTTCCCATTTTCAGTCACTTGCCGCTTCACCCCACGCAACCTGTGATCTGCTTTCTGTTTCTATGAATTCAATTCACCTTTTTGCTATTTCATATAAATGGAATAATAATTATATATGCCTTTTATGACTGGCTTTCACGTTAGTGTGATATTTCCAGCATGTATCAATACTTAATTCCTTTTTATTGTAGTTATATCACATTTTTTTAAAAAGTTATTCACAAGTTGATTGTAATCTGGATTGTTTCCATCTTTTGGCTATTTTAAATGATGCTGCTATGAACCAATTCACATACAAATCTTTGTATGGACATATGTTTCATTATCTTGGGTAGAGGGGGTGGAATTGCTGGGTTGTATAGGACATTTACATTGAACTTTTTAAGAATCTGCCAGAGGCTGGGCGCGGTGGCTCAAGCCTGTAATCCCAGCACTTTGGGAGGCCGAGGCGAGAGGATTGCCTGAACCCAGGGGTTCGAGACCAGCCTGGGCAACTTGGTGAGACCTAATCTCTACAATGTATCAAAAAATTAGCCAGGTGTGGTAGCTGGAATTCTGCCAGTTCTGGCTACTTGGAAGGCTGAGGCAGAAGGATCGCCTGAGCCCAGCAGGTCGACATTGGGGTGGCCGTGAGCGTGCCACTGCACTCCAGCCTGGACGACGGAGTGAGACTCTGACACACACACACACACACACACACACACAAAATCTGCCAAACTGCTTTCCAAAATGGTTATATCAGTGTACATTCCCATCAGCAATGTATGAGTGCTCCAGTTTCTCCACATTTTCACTAGCACTTGTCTTTTTTTTATTATAGCCATTGTAGTAGGTATGAAGTACTGTCTCCTTGTGGTTTTCTTTTTGTGTCTTTATGAATTGTTGTTTTTTATTTTATTTAGTAAAATACACATACATAAAGGTTGTCATCTTTAAGTGTACAGCTCAGTGGCATTAAGTATGTTTACATTGTTGTGAAACAGATTTCCAGAACCTTTTTATCTTGCAGAGCTGAAACTGATAACCCGTTAAGCAACAACTTCCCCTTGCTTCTTCCTTCAGCTCTGGCACCACCCTTCTACTTAGTGTCTTCATGATTTTGACTCCTCTAGATATCTCCTATCTAGGAATAGACTTGCCTTTTTACCGTTTCTCCAATTCAAGGGAATTCTGCCAGTACTCCCTTGATTGTCTGTATATGGTTTTACTCATTAAGCTTTTTGTTTTCTTTTTTTTAAGCAGAGAGGTAGAGTTGCTAGGTTGTAATTAGCTGGTCTTCATTGTTATGTTTGCTTGAGGTTGAAAGTAAGCATTGCTGCTTATGAAAATTGAGCTATGCTATTAATATTGTGAAAATGTTTTTCTAATTTAATCCTAAAAAAACCAATTTGTGTCTCTAGGACTTACAATGTCTTCGGTGGTCAGGTTTCATCGAAGACAGTATGTAAGACCTTCAATGGCTAAAAGGTAAGGTGATGTTCCTCACATGTGTGTCTTGGTTTTTAGGTATTCCCAGAGTACAATAGCAAAATGATTCTTATTTTGTACATTTTTCCATTATTTGGAAAACATTTTGCATGCACTGTATTTGCATACTTGAAAGGTTAGTGCATCGTGTGGCATTAGGAATAGGCATGGGTGGTGGAATACTCATGTCAGTGACAGTATCTCAACTTTTGTCTAATTGACTTGTCATTCTGAGACAACAGAAACAAAATTGACCCTAGAAAAACATGGTTTATTATAATGGAGAATAACTTATGTAATCCTACCTACTTCAAAGGTCATTAATTTTTTTTTGCTTCTCCTAAGTCTTTGTTTAATACTTTAAATAAATGCTATTTATTTTAGATATAAATATCTTAAATTAAGGAAAGCTAGAATTCATAGCTACATTCTTTCTTAGAAATTGATTCTTTTTAAACATATTTTTATTTTAAAATTGTGGGGTACAGTTAAGGGTTAGGTATACAACTATGCATTGTGCAGGTACCCTTGTTGATGAGGTGTGCCCCCCCATCCCCAGACAGATATTGACTGCCATTAATCCCACCTCCCTTCCCCTCCCTGCCCCCCCATAGTTTCCCACCACTGTCAATCAGAAATTTATTCTTTTATTTAAAACTTTAGCATTAAATTGCATTTGCTTTTATCAGTAACCTCTTATTATTTTTAAATGATAGTTAATTGATTTGGATAATAGTGTTTAAAAGTGTGTCTGTATGATATATATGATAAAACAGTTTGACTACTAAATAGTATACTGTTTGTAATTTCATCTACATACAGAGAAAGGGAGGTTTTTGTTTGTTTGTTTGTTTGTTTGTTTGAGTCAGGGTCTCATTCTGTTGCCCAGGCTAGAGTGCTGTGATACCATCATGGCTCACTGCAGCCTCTACCTCCTGGGCTCAAGTAATGATCCTTCTGCTTCGGCCTCTTGAGTAGTTGGGACTATAGGCACATGCCATTATGCCAATTTTTAAATTTTTTTGAAGAGACAAGGTCTCACTATGTTGCCCTGACGGGTCTCCAACTCTTGGCTCAAGTAATCCTCCCACATTGGCCTCCCAAAGTCATGGGATTACAGACGTGAGCCACTGTGCCTAGCCAGTAGATTAATATAAATTTGTAATTTAGCATAGGAAATTTTTGTGTTATTCTAAATAATATTATATATGACAGAATATCAATTGTTCAACCTATCTAAAGATTAAGATAGCTGAAATTATTTAAACAATATTGAGGGTATATAGTCAACTGCAGTTCATATTTTATGGCTGGGTACGATGGCTCATGCCTGTAATCCTAGCACTTTGGGAGGCAGAGGCGAGAGGATTGTCTTGGCCCACGGGTACAAGAGTAGTCTGAGCAACTTGGTGAGACCTCGTCTCTACAATAAATCAAAAAAATTAGCCGGGCATAGTGGCTACTTGGAAGACTGAGGCAAAAGAATAACCTGAGCTCAGCAGGTTGAGTCTGTGGTAGCCATGAGTGTACCACTGTACTCCTCAAGCCTGGGGGACAGAGTGAGACTCTGACTCAAAAAAAAAATGAATTTATATGAAACATGACTGATTAGATGAAGTAAATGCAGATATCAAGATTTATTTTTGATACTTGTTGCTGGTTTCATTTTAATTTTGTTTATATAATTAGAAAAACTGTATCTATTAAAATCTTTTCTGATTGCAAAAGTATTACTTTTTTAAAACTTTTAATTTTGGAAAAATTATACACTCACAGGAAGTTGCAGTAAATATAGTCATATGCTACATAACGACATTTATGTCACTACAGACCATATATACAATGATGGACCTACAAGATTATAATGGAGCTGAAAAATTCCTGTCACTTAGTGACTGAGCTATCCTAATGTTCTGGTACAAATCATTACTTAGGTGTTTGTGGTGATGCAGGCTGCGTTGCCAGGCAAAAGAAAGTCTAGCACATATAGCTATGATGGGTACATAATACTTGATAATTGACTATATGACTGGTTTATGTATTTACTATACTCTACTTTTTATTGTTATTTTAGAGTGTACTCCTTTTTTTTTTAAAGAAAGCTTAACTGTAAAACAGCTGCAGGCAGGCCCTTCTGCAGGTATTCCAGAAGAAGGCATTGTTATCCTAGCAGATGACAGCTCCGTGTGGATTCTGGAGAACTTCTAGTGGGATAATATATGGAGGTGCAAGACAGTGATAGTGACGATCCTAATCCCGTGTAGGCTTAGGCTAATGTGTGTTTGTGTCTTAGTTTTTAACAAAAAATTTAAGAAGTAAACAAAATTTAAAATAGAAAAAAACTTATCGAATAAGGATATAAATAAAATAGGTTTTGTATAGCTATACATTGTGTTTGTGTTTTAAGCTGTGTTATTACAAAACAGTCAAAAAGTTAAAAAATGAAAAAGCATATAAAGCTAAAATAAAAGTTACAGTCAGCTAAGGTTAATTTATTATTGAAGAAAGAAGTTTTTGAAAATAAATTGTGTGTGGCCTCAGCATTAGTGTTCTAGAGTCTGCAGGGGTGAACAGTGATGTTCTGGCCCTTACGCTCACTCACAGAGCAGCTTCCATTCCTGCAAACTCTATTCATGGGAGGTGTCCTAGACAGTGTACTGTTTGTTTTCTTTTACACTATATTTTTACTGTGCCTTTCCTATGTTTAAATACACAAATACTTGACCAATGTGTTGTAGCTGCCTACAGTATTCAGTCCAGTAACCTGCTGAACAGATGTGTAGCTTGTAGCAATAGGATACACCACATAGCCTGTGTGTGTAACAAGCCCTACATCGAGGTTCATGTAAATTCACTCTTTGATGTTTGCACAGTGACAAAGTCACCTAACAAATTCCTCAGAAATACTGTATCTCGCCAGACTTGGTGGCTCAGCCTATAATCCCAGCACTTTGGGAGGCCGAGGTGAGAGAATTGCCTGAGCCCATGGGTTCAAGACCCACCCGGGAAACTTGGCGAGACCTCATCTCTACAATAAATCAAAAATTAGCACCGGGCTCAGTGGCTCAGCCTGTAATGCCATGCCTTGGGAGGCTGAGGTGAGTGGATTGTCTGAGCCCGCGGGTTCGAGACCCAACTGGGCAAGCGAGACCTCATCTCTACAATAAATCAAAAAATTAGCCGGGTGTGGTAGCGCGCCCCTGTAGTTCCAGCTGCTTGGAAGGCTGAGGCGGAAGGATCGCCGGAGCCCAGCAAGTCGAGACTGCAGTGGCCGGGAGCGGCCACTGCACTCCAGTCTGGGTGACAGAGTGAGACTCCAATTCAAAAATAAAAAAATAAAAAATAAAAAATAAAAAATTAGCCAGGCATGGTAGTGTGCTCCTGTAGTTCTGGTTATTTGGAAGGCTGAGGCGGAAGGATTGCAGGAGCCCAGCAGGTCGAGGGTGTGGTGGCCGGGAGCGTGCCACTGCCCTCCAGCCTGGGTGACAGAGTGAGACTCCAACTCAAAAAAAAAAAAAAAAAAAAGAAATACTGTATGTCTGTTGTTAAGCGACAACACAGGACTATATTGTTTTTAAACATTCAAACAACATTTTAATAGATGACAAAGAAATGCAAATCCACCATAACCCTACCTCTGAGTATTGCCTAGTGTAACAGTTTATGTGTTCTTTAAATTTTTTGTTATATTGCTGGAGAAATCTGTAACAAAGTAAACTTTCGATTTTTGTGTGTTTGAAGGTAATTAATTGCTTGTGAACACTTTCTAACATTTCATGCTAAAACAGATTCCACAAAATCTTTGCTCTTTTTTTTCCCTTCACTGTTGTTTTTATACATATGTACAGGCTCTGTGGCCCTCACTCAGAGCCTAGTTACTCCAAAAGAACCTGAGTTGGGCACCCACCAATCCACTGCCGCCTTTTTTCTCAAACTTGGATGCCAAGATTCACTTGCAGAGCCTGTTAAAATGAAGTTTTTGGCAAGGTGCAATGACTCATGTATGAGATACCAGCACTTTGGGAGGATTGCTGAGGTGAGAGGATTGCTTGAGGCCAGGAGTTTGAGACCAGCCTGGGCAACATAGCAAGAGCCATCGCTACAAAAAAAAAAAAAAAAATTAGCCAGGTGTTGTGGCACAAGCCTGTATTTCCACCTAGTTGGGAGGCTGAGGCAGGAGGATTGCTTGAACACAGGAGTTTGAGGCTGCAATGAACTATGCACTCCAGCCTGGGTAACAGAACAAGACACTAAAAACATAGTAATACAAACACCATTTTCCAGGCCCCATCCCTGCTGTTTTCTAAGTTCTGGGGCCTAGGATTTGTAAGTACGCAGCCCCTGTAATCATACTATTAGTCTTGGAAGTGTTTTTAAGAATCCTGCACCACCAGATTGCAGGTACCAGTTCTCTGGAAAACCTTGCTGCCTGCTAAGCCCAAGCCCAGCTGCAGCCAGCGTGTGACACCTGGCTGGTTGTTCCTGGTGGTAGTCAGGGAGCCTGTGATAGAAACCACTGGGGGTGCTGCCCTCAACCTGGCTGTGCACGCCCAACTCAGGCTGGCCTCAGACAGCACTTGTACCTCACCTGCTGCCTGCCCTGTGCTGAGCTGGTTCTCCTGCTCACTGGTGTCTAGTACATGAACGTTCACTTGCCTTTCCCTCTCTCGGCACATTTGAAGTGGAAATAAACAGCATTCATAGACACTGCAGTTGCCCTCCCCACCCCTAATACATGTGTTTTGATGTTGGCTTTGCTTTACACGCTTTCAGTTACCCATGGTTAACCACGGTCTGGAAAGAGGTAAGTGCGGTATAATAAGATATTTTGAGAGAGAAACCCTGCATTCATATATCTTTATTACAGTATGTTATAATTGTTCTATTTTATTATTATTTGTTGTTAATCTCTTGCTGTGCCTAATTTATAAATTAAACTTTATCACACATATGTATGCATAGGAAAAAGACTAGAATATATAGGGTTTGGTACCATCTGAGGTTTCAGGTATCCTTTGGGGGTGTTGGGACATATCCCCTGCAGACAAGGGGGGCTACTTTATACCTTATGCCATAGGAGAATAGGAAAAAAAATCCCTATAAAATGCATACAGAAACATTCAGAACCATAGACACTTGGACCAGTATTAGTTTTCTATTGCTATTGTAACAAATTTCCACACTTTTTTTTTAAAGCAGGATTTACTGAGAGGACAGAAAAGCTCCCACAGTGGGAGGGGACCCAAGGGGGTTGCCTCATACATTTGTATTCTTTTCTTTTTTTTTTTCCTTTTGAGTCAGGGTCTCACTCTGTTGCCCAGACTGGAGTGTAGTGGCACAATCACAGCTAACACAGCTCTCCTGGGCTCAGGCAATCCTTCCACCCCAGCCTCCCGAGTAGCTGGTACTACAGGCACCACACTTGGCTAATTTTTGAATTTTTTTTTTTTTTTGTAGAGATGATGTCTCACTATGTTACCCAGGTTGTTCTCGAGCTCCTGTGCTCAAGCAATCCTCCTGCCTTGGCCTTGCAGATCCCCCAGATGAATAATTTAATATCATTAAATATCCAGACACTGTTCGTATTTTCTTGATCATCCAACATAATTATTTACAGTTTATTTGAATTAATAATAATTTATTTAAATAATGCCTATGTATTACATTTGTTGGATTTTTAATTGTGGTAAAATATACATAACAAAAAATTATCATTGTAACCATTTTTTTTTTTTTTTTTAATCAGAGTCTCACTCTGTCACCCAGGCTGGAGTGCAGTGGTACTCTTAGAGCCACCACAGCCTCGACCCACTGGACTCAGGCAATCCTTCGGCCTCAGCCTTCAGCCTTCTGCCTCAGATGGAACTACAGGGGTGCCCCACCACGCCCAGCTAATCTTTTTTTTTTTTTTGAGTTATTGTAGAAACAAAGTCTCACCAAGTTGCCCAGGCTCAGAAAATCTCAAACACCTGGGCTCAGAAAATCTCACCTCCACTTCCCAATGTGCTGGGATTACAGGCGTGAGCCACCATGCCCGGCAACTGTAACCATTTTTAAATGTACAGTGTAGTGGCATTAAGTACATTCACATGTTTGTGTAACCTTTTGTGTAGATCCAGAATCTTTTCATCTTCCCAGATGGAAACTCTGTGCCTGTTAAACAGTAGGCCCTCAGGCCCCCTCCTCTCCTCTCTCCTCTCCTCGCCCCTCTTTTCTCCCCCCTCCTCTCTCCTCCCTTCTCTTCCCCCTCCTTCCTCCTCCCTTTCTCTCTTTCTCACTTTCTAAATAAACTATATTTTCCAATCTAAAAAACAAACAAAAAAGAGAAACAACACACACACACAAAACCCAGTAGGCTCTCATTCCCCCATCCCCACCACATGCAACCTCCAGCAGATACCATTCTGCTTTCCGTCTCTATGATGGTAACTCCTCTAGGCATTTCACATGGCATTTGTCCTTTTCGGACCGGCTTATTTCACTTAGCAGAATGACTTCAAGGTTCATCCATGTAGCTTATAGTAAAATGGCCTTTTAAAGAAAATTTTACCATCCTAACCATTTTTTTTTTGAGTGGAGTCTCACTCTGTCGTCCAGATTGTAGTGCAGTGGCCGCTCCCGGCCACTGCAGCCTCGACCTGCTGGGATCCGGCGATCCTTCCTCCTCAGCCTTCCAAGTTGCTGGAATTACAGGCACACGCTACCACGCCCCGCTGATTTTTTAAATTTATTGTAGAGATGAGGTCTCACCAAGTTTCCCAGGCAGGTTTCGAACCCGCGGGCTCAGGCAATCCACTCACCTCAGTCTCCCAAAGCACGGGATTATAGGCTGAGCCACCGAGCCTGGCTTATCCTAACCATTTTTAAGTGTACAGTTCAGTGATGTTAAGTATGTTTGTGTTGTGAAACAGATCTCTAGAACGTTCTCATCTTTCTGAAGTGAAACTCTGCCCCTTAAGCAACAGCTTCTCCATCTTCCTTCCCCACCAACTCCTGATAGCCACTTTGTGCTTCTGTGAATTTGATTATTTTACTTATATATATGGAATCATGTAGCATTTGTCTCTTTGAGACTGGCTTATTTCATTTAGCAGAATGTCTTCAAGGTCCATCTATGTTGTAGTATGTGACAATTTCCTTTCTTTTTCAGGCTTCATAGTGTTCTATTATATGTGTGATGGCTAGTTTTGTTATTTTATGTTATTTTTTAACTTGACTGGACAACAGGATACCTGGATATTTGGTGAAACGTTATTTTGAATGTTTCTGTGAGAGTGCTTTTGGATGAGATTAACATTTTAATTTTTTAAAATTTATTTTTATTTGTTGAGTCAGAGTCTCAATCTGTTGCCCAGGCTGGAGTGTAGTGGCATGCTCATGGCCACTACAGTCTCAACTTGCTAGGCTCAGGCCATCCTTCTACCTCAGCCTCCAAGTTGCTGGAATCACAGGCGCTTGCCACCACACCTGGCTAATTTTTTGATTTATTGTAGAGATGAAGTCTTGCCAAGTTGCCCAGGCTGATCTCAAACCTCTGGGTTCAGGCAATTCTCTTGCCTCAGCCTCCCAAAGTACTGGGACTATGGGTATGAGCCACCATGCCTGGCCTGAAATTAACATTTTTAAAAAACATTTAAAAACTGATATATAATAGTTGTACATATTTTTGGGATACATGTGAAATTTTGATATCTGTATGCAGTGTGTCATGATTAAATCAGGGTAGTTGGGATATTCATCACCTCACACACTTATGTTTTCTTTGTGTTGAGAACATTACAACTCTTTCCTAACTATTTTGGAATATGCAGTGAATTATGAACTATAGTTTCCCTACTGTCCTATTGAATACCGAACCTTATTACTTCTATCCAACTGTATTTGTGACCTCTAAACCTTCTCTTTGCTGCCCCCTCCTTCCCTTTCCAGCCTCTGATAATCACCATTCTGCTCTCTACCTCTCACACGATCAACTTTTTTTAGCTTCCACATATGTGTGAGAACATGTGATATGTGTCTTTCTGTCTTGACTTATTTCACCGCTATAATGACCTCCAGTTTCACCTGTGTTATGGAAAATGACACGATTTCATTCTTTTTAATGGCAGAATAGTATTTCATCTTCTTTGTTCATTCATCCATTGATAGACTCATAGGTTGAGTCCATGTCTTGGCTGTTGTGAATAGTGCTGCAGTAAAAATAGACCAGAAAGACTGACTTCCCCAAGCAAAGGCAAATTCTCCAACCAACTGCCTTAAGACTTCATCTGCAGCATCATCTCTTCCTGATTCTGCAGTGCACTGCCTTTGGACTCATACTGGAACATTGACTGTCCTGGATCTACAGCCTGCTAGTCCACCCTGCAGATTTTGAATTTGTCAGCCTCCATAATTGTGAGCAAATTTCGTATAATAAGTCTTTTTCCATATAGGTATATGCATATCTGTTGGTTCTCTTTACCTGGAGAACCTGGCTGATACAGGATGTATGGGCCACATTGATCTGTTCTTCCCCTGACAGACCTTTGAGTTGTTTTCACCTCTTGACTATTGTGAATAATGATGCTGTGAATGTGGTTGTATAAATATCTCTTCAAGAGCCTGCTTTCAATTCTTTTGAACGTATACTCAAAAGTGGGGTTGCTGGATTGTATGGCAGTTCTATTTGTAATTTTTTGAGGAGCTGCCGTACTGTTTTCTGTGGTGGTTGCATCATTCCCATCATAGTGTACAAGGGTTCCAACTACTCCACATCCTTTCTCGTAGTAGTCATCCTGTGGGCATGAGGTGTAGCTCATTGTGGTTTTGATTTGCATTTCTGTAATTAGTGATGTTGAGAATCTTTTCATGTGCTTATTGGCTATTTATTTATCTTATTGGAGAAATCTTTTGCCCATTTTTAAATTGAATTGTTTGGTTTTTGTTGAGTTATACAGGTTCTTTACATATTCTAGATTAACCCTTATCAGATATAGGACTTGCAGATATTTTCTCCTGTTCTGTAGGTTGCCTTTCACTCTTTTGATAGTAGTATACAAAGATTTTACATTTTGATGTAGTCCAAGTTATCTAATATTTCTTTTGTTGTCTGTGCCTTCGGTGTCTATACAGGAAATCATTGCCAAACTAAATGTCATGGATCCTATGTTCTCCTATGTTTTCTTCTTAAGACTTTGATAGTTTAAGTCTTATATTTAGGTCTTCCATGCATTTTGAGTTATTTTTTGTATATAGTATAAGATAAGGGTCCAACTCTATTCTTTTGCATATGGATACCCAGTTTTCCCAGCACTGTTTTTTGAAAGGACTGTTCTTTCCCCTTGAATCATCTTGGCATGCTTTTGTTAAAAATTATTTGACCATCTGTGTGACTGTGTATTTCTGGACTTTCTTTCTATTCTATTGGTCTATATGTCTGTCTTTGTGCCAGTACCACACTGTTGCAATTACTATAGCTTTGTGGTTAGTTTTGAAATCAAAAGTGTAAGCCCTCCAACTTTGTTCTTCGTTTTCAAGATTGTTTTGTATATTCGGGGTCCCTTAAGATTCCATGTGAATCTTAAGTTGGATTTTTCTATTTTTGCAAAAAATGTTACCGGGGTTCCATAGGAGTTGCACTGAACTTGTTGACTGCTTTGGGCAGTCTTTTTGTAAAAAATTTTTATTATAAAGATGTGGAGTACAATTCAGGGTTAGGTATACAAACACTGATCATGCAGGTAACAAGGTATGCCCCTCCCTCCCTTAGCAGTTTCCCTCAACTGCCAATCCCAACTCCCCAACCACCAACAGTTTTCCATTACTGCCAATCGCTTTCTTATAGCATTATAATTGTTCAAGGTCCTCTTATGAGTGAGAACATATGGAACTCTGTTCTTCGTTTCTGTGATAAATCACTGAGTATGATCGACTCCAAATCCATCCAGGTTGCTGCAAAGTTCATTTATTTGTCATTCTTTATGGCTGCATAGTATTCCATTGTGTATATATACCACATTTTTTTAATCCAGTCCAGCTTTGATGGGCAACATGGTTGGTTCCATGTTTTTGCTATTGTGAATAGAGGTGCAACAAACATATGTATGCAGGTATCTTCTTTGTAGAATAGTTTGAGTTCCTCGGTTGTATTCCCAATAGAGGAATTGCTGGATCATGTGGAAGGTCAATTTCTAGTTCTTTCAGAAATCTCCAGACTGTTTTCCAGAGAAGTTGTCTTGACACTCTAATAATATTAAATCTTCCAATTCATGGATGGGGTATCTTCTCATTTATTGGTGTTTCTTTACTTTCAGCAGCATTTATAGTTTTCAGTGTATAAGTCTTTCACCTCCTTGGTTAAGTTTATTCCTAAGTATTTTATTTTTTGATGCTATTGTAAAAGGAAATGTTTTCTTGATTTCCTTTTGTATTGTTCATTGTTGTATATAGAAATGCACCTTGCAAGTTGATTTTTGTATTCCTACAAGTTAGCTGAAATTGTTAATTAGCTCAAATGTTTTAAAAATTAATTAATTATTTTTTATAGATGGAGTCTTTCTATATTGCTCAGGCTGGAGTACAATGGCTACAGACACAATCATAGTGCACTGCAGCCTGCAGCCTCAAAGTCCTGACCTCAAGTGATCCTGCCACCTCAGCCTCCTGAGTAGCTGGGACTGTAGGCACATACCATTGTACCTGGCTTCATATAGTTTTTTGTGTGCAGTCTTTAGGGTTTTCTACATATAGCATCCTGTTGGCAGTGAACAGAGGTAACTTTACTTCTTCCTTTCCAATTGGGATGCCTTTTAGTTCTTTTTCTTGCCTAATTGCTCTGACTAGGACTTCCAGGACTATTTTGAATAGAAATGGAGAAAGTGGATATCTTTATATTTTTAAAAATTTCTTTTTATATTTTTCTTTTCTTTTTTTTTTTTTTTTGAGTTGGAGTCTCACTCTGTCACCCAGACTGGAGTGCAGTGGCACGCTCCCGGCCACTGCAGCCTCGACCTGCTGGACTCCGGCAATCCTTCCGCCTCAGCCTCCCAAGTAGCTGGAACTACAGGCATGCGCCACCATGCCCGGCTAATTTTTTTGATTTATTGTAGAGATGAGGTCTCGCCAAGTTGCCCAGGCGGGTCTCGAACCTGCGGGCTCAGGCAATTAATTCACCTCAGCCTCCCAAAGCATGGGATTACAGGCTGAGCCACCGAGCCCAGCTTATATTTTTCTTTTTAATAGAGATGGAATCTTGCTATCTTGCCCAGGCAGGTCTTGAACTCCTGGGCTCAAGCAATCCTCCTGCCTCAGCCTCCCAAAGTGCTAGGATTATTGGCATGAGCCATCGTGCCCAGCTGACATCTTTGTCTTATTCCTGATTTTAGAGGAAGAGTTTTCAGCCTTTCACCATTGAGCATGATGTTAGCTGTGGACTTTTCATTATTTTTTTTATTTTGTTGAGTTAGTTTTCTTCTGTTTCCAGTGTTTTTATAATGAAAAGTTGTTAACTTTGTCAAATACTTTTTCTGTATCAATTAAGATGATCATGTGAACTTTATTGTTTTAATGTGGTGTTATCGCATTGATCGATTTTTTTTTCTTTTCATGAGTTGGAGTCTCACTCTGTCACCCAGGCACACTGACTGCCACTCCAGCGTCGACCTGCTGGATTCTACTGATCCTTCCACCCCAGTCTTCCAAGTAGCCAAAACTACAGGCATGCGCTACCTCGCTCAGCTAATTTTTTAATTTTATTGTAGAGATGAGGTCTTGCCAAGGTGCCTGGACTGGTCTCAAACCCGCAGGCTCAGGCAATCCACTCATCTCGGCCTCCCAAAGTGCTGGGATTACAGGCTGAGCCACCGAGCCCGGTCCATGATCGATTTTTATATGTTGGACCATCTTTACACTGCAGGAATAAATTGGTTTGTTATGGTTTATGAATTTTTTTTTTTTTAGTTGGCGTGTCACTATGTTACCCAGGCTGGAGTGCAGTGGCACACCCACAGTCACCGCAGCCTCAACCTGCTGGGTTCAGGCAGTACTTCTGCTTCAACCTTCTAAGTAACTGGAACTACAGGTGTGTGCCACCATGCCCAGCTAATCTTTTTATTTATTGTAGAGATGAGGTCTCTCTATGTTGCCCAGGCTGTTTTCAAACCCCTGGGCTCGGGCAATCCTCTTGCCTCGGCTTCCCAAAGTGCTGGGATTACAGATATGAGCCATCCCACCTGGCCAGTGTATGATCTTTTTAATGTGCTGTTGAATTCTGTTTGCTGGTTTTTATTGAGGATTTTTGCATCAGTATTCATGATGGACATTGGCCTATAGTTTTCTTGTAGTATCTTTGTCTGGATTTGGCATCAAGATGATGCTGGTCTCATAGAATGAGTTAAGAAGTGTTCCCTTTTCTTCAATTTTTTAGAAGAGTTTGAGAAAGGTTAGTGTTCATTCTTTTTTAAATGTTTGGTAGAATTCACCAGTGAAGCCTCCTGGTCATGGGCTGTTTTTTGTAGGGATGTTTTTGATTACTGATTCAATCATCTTACTAGTTACAAACACTATTCAGATTTTTAATTTTTCAAGATTCAGGGGTAACCCCCTCGGGTCCCCTCCTGTGGGAGCTTTTCTGTCATCTCAGTAAATGCTGTTTTAAAAAAAAAGATTCATTCTTGGTAGGTCGTGTGTTTCTACGAGTTTGTCCATTTCACGCAGGTTATTCCATTTGTTGGTGTACAATTGTTTATAGTACCCTTTTTTTTTTTTTTTTTTTTTGAGTTGGATTCTCACTGTCACCCAGACTGGAGTGCAGTGGCATGCTCCCAGCTACCACAGCCTCCACCTGCTGGGCTCTGGCAATCCTTCCTCCTCAGCCTTCCAAGTAACCAGAACTACAGGCGCGTGCTACCACGCCTGGCTAATACAGTACTCTCTTATAGTCCTTTTTATTTCTATAAAATTGGAAGTAATATTAATTTAGCTGAAATTTTGTTAGTTTGGGTTTAGTTTGTATTCTTCTGGTTCTTTAATATATAAAGTTAGGTTGTTAAGTTGCATTCTTTCTTCTTTTTTAATGTAGATGTTTATGGCTATAAATTTTCCTCTTTGCAGTGCTCTTGCTATATCTCAGAAGTTGTGATATGTTGTATGGTTTTTGATTTTTTGAGACAGGGCTGTGTCACCCAGGCTGGAGTGTAGTGGCATGATCGTGCCTCATGGCAGCCTCGAGCTCCTAGGCTCAAGAGATCCTCTTGCCTCAGCTTCCCGAGTGGCAAGAACTACAGGCCTATGCCACCATGCCTTGCTAACTTTTATCTTTTTTGTAGAGACAACAGGGTCTCACTATGTTGCCCAGGCTGATCATGAACTCCTGGCCTCAAGCAATTCTCCCACCTCAGCCTCCCAAAATACATTGTGTTTTTATTTTCATTTGTCTCAAAATATTTTCTAATTTCCCTTAGGATTTCTTCTTTGACTTATTGATTGTTTAAGAATGTGTTGTCTTGCCATGACAGGGATATTGTTAAAGAGAGAGAGACAGCGTGTTATTTTATTTCTACATATTTGTGCATTTTCTAGTTTTCCTTCTGCTCTTGACTTCTAGTTTCATTTTGTAATGACTAGAAGAGATCATTCATATTCAGTGACTTTGTCTTAAAATTTATTGAGACTTGTTTTGTGGCCTAACATCTGGTCTATCCTGGAAAATGTTCTATGTGCGCTTGAAAAATGTGTATTCTGCTGTTGTTCGGTGGACTGGTGGGTAGTGGTTGATGTCTCTTAAGCTTTTGTTGTTTGTTTGTTTTTTTCCCAAGATGGGGTTTTTCCTATGCTGCCCAGTTGGGAGTGCAGTGGCTACTCACATGTGCGCTCCCACTCCCTATCAGTACAGGAGGTTTTCCTTGCTCTGTTTCTGACCTGGGCTGGTTCACCCCTTCTTAGGCAACCTGATGGGCCCCCACTCCTGAGAGGTTACCTGTCATTAAACCTTCTTACTCTATAGGTTTCTCATCTTATTTTTCCACTTAAAACATGTTTTGTTGTTGAAGAAGCAAGTATTTTGTCCTCTAGAATTTCCCACAGTCTAGGTTGTACCAGTTACACCCTATGGTATCATTTAACATTTTCCCTCTGCCTCTTGTATTTCCTGTAAGTTGTAGTCAGATCTAGAGATGTGACACAATTCCAATTCCTTTTTTTACAGAATAATTTCATAGGTGATGTACACTTCCATTGGAAGGCACCTGGTGCCTGTTTGTCTCTGTTTAGTGACCATTGTTAGTGATCATTGATGATCTTTGTATGGGTCCCTCAGTTCATTAGGAGCTGAAGGTTTTGCATAATCTATTAAACTTTCATTAGCTAGACTACTTCTGTAAGACTCCCTGTTAACTGTTTGCTTATTCCGAGACAAAAGTTCCAATTGGAAATATAAACTATTCACCTTAAGAGTAGCTTTTAAGAAGGAAATGTACTGGCCGGGCATGGTGGCTCATGCCTGTAATCTGAGAGAATTGCCTGAGATCAGGGGTTCGAGACCAGCCTGGGCAACTTGATGAGACCTCATCTCTACAATAAATAAAAAAATTAGCCAGGCATGGTGGTACATGCCTGTAGTTCCAGCTACTTGAAAGGCTGAGGTGGAAGGATCACTTGAGTCCCACAGGTTGAGACTGTGAGCATGCCACTGCACTCCAACCTGGGCGATGGAGTGAGACTCCGACTCAAAAAAAAGAGAAAACTTACAGAACCAGAAGTAGTGTGTAGCTCTTTCTCTTTTTGCGGCCATTGCCAAAGCGGCAGCAACCAAAATGAAGTTCAATCCCTTTGTGACTTCAGACCGAAGCAAGAACCGCAAAAGGCATTTCAATGTTCCTTCCCACATTTGCAGGAAGATTATGTCTTCCTCTCTCCAAAGAGCTAAGACAGAAGTACAATGTTCAATCCATGCCCATCCGAAAGGGTGATGAAGTTTAGGTTGTGCGAGGGCACTATAAAGGTCAGCAAATTGGCAAGGTAGTTCAGGTTTACAGGAAGAAATATGTCATCTACATTGAATGGGTGCAGCGGGAAAAGGCAAATGGCACAACTGTCCATGTGGGCATTCACCACTGCAAGGTGGTTATCACCAGGCTAAAACTGGACAAAGACTGCAAAAAGATCCTTGAACGGAAAGCCAAATCCTGCCAAGTAGGAAAGGAAAAAACCAAATACAAGGAAGAAACCACTGAGAAGATGCAGGAATAACATAATCTTATACACAACTTCCATTAAAAACTGCGAACCTAAAAAAAAAAAAGAAGAAGGAAACACACAACATTTGATGTGCACATTAATTGTAAGAAATATCCCTAATATTGAAATGAAGAAGTGCTGGTCTTACACTTGAGAAAATAAAAGTAGCGATGTTCATAATTGACCT
>CAUYQG010090951.1:0-27124 GCA_963574415.1 Tarsius wallacei | reverse complement strand
GAACAGACACTTCTCAAAGGAAGACATCCGAGCAGCCAACAGATACATGAAGAAATGTTCAACCTCACTAATCATCAGGGAGATGCAAATCAAAACCACGCTGAGATACCACCTAACTCTAGTCAGAATGGCCATTATCAATAACTCAAAAAGTAACAAATGCTGGAGGGGATGTGGTGAAAATGGAACACTTCTCCACTGTTGGTGTGAGTGTAAACTAGTGCAACCTCTGTGGAAAGCAGTGTGGTGATTCCTAAAAGCTCTAAATATCGACCTCCCATATGACCCTGCAATCCCCCTACTGGGAATATACCCTGAAGAACTCAAATCACCCTATTAAAAAGATACCTGCACGTGTATGTTTATCACAGCATTGTTCACAATAGCAAGATCATGGAACCAACCATGCTGTCCATCAAAAGAGGACTGGATTAAAAAATGTGGTACATATACCCAATGGAATATTACACAGCCATAAAAAAGAACAAAATCATGAATTTCGCAGCAACCTGGATGGAACTGGAATTTATAATACTGAGTGATCTCTCACAGAAACAAAGATCTAAGCATCACATGTTCTCACTCATAAGTGGTCCTTGAACAACTATCGTAATACTATAAGAAAAGGATTGACAGTGGCAGGAAACTATGGGGGGGACAGGGAGGGAAAGGGAGGTGGGATTAACAGTAGTCAATATCTGTCTGGGGACAGGGGGCACACCTCATCAACAAGCGTACCTGCACTATGCATATTTGTATACCTAACCCTTAACTGTACCCCACAATTTTAAAATAAAAAATATGAGGAAAAAAAAAGAACATCTGTCTCCACTATGATCAGATTTGAATTTCTATAGAAAACTATTAATTCATCGAAGTGTTCTAATTTATTTGCTTAGAGTTATTTATACAACTAGTAATTAATGTGTTATGATATATTTTTTTAATATCTAAATTTTAGGTTTATTATCTCTACTATGTTTCCTTTTTCTAATGTATTAACTTCTGCAGCTTTCCCTAATATTTCATGATGTACACTTTCTTTTGGTTTACTATGTGTTCTTTTTCTAGGTTTTTGAGTTGAGAGTTTAATTTATAATTTTTATTTTCCTTGTTACAGGTATCCAATTTCCTCAAACAACTAAATTATATTCCATGGATTCTAATACTATTTTTATTTTCACATGTTTCTGCAATTTAGAATTTGTTTTTACTCCACAGTTTTTTAGTAGCTTGCCTTAAGTTTTTGGCTTGGAAAGACCTTGTCCTTGTCCAGTCAGGCTACTATAACAAAAATACCATAAACTATGTGGCTTATAAACATCAGAAACTTATTTCTTATGGTTCCAGGGGCTGGGAAGTTAAAGATGAAGGTGTTGGATGTTTCAATGTCTGGTGAGAGCTTGTTCCTCACAGATGGTGCCTTCTATATGTCCTCACGTGGCAAAAGGAGGCTCGCTAGTTCCCTGGGCTTCTTTTGTGAGGGCATTCATCCTTGCATGACGGCACAGCCCTCCTGACATAGTCACCTCTCTTAAGACTCCACCTTCTAATACTATCACATTGGGGGTTAGGTTGCAATATATACATTTTTGGGATATACAAACATCCTACTATGGCAGGCCTATTTGATTTTTTAAAACTTTTTTAGTTCATTTTATCTTTTATTTGTGTAACTTTTTTTTTTTTTAAGTTGGAGTCTCACTCCGTCACCCATGCTCACCACCTGCTGCTGGTGGCAAACCTACTGGGCTCTGACAATCATTCTGCCTTAGCCTTCCAAGTAGCCAGAACTACAGGAGCGTACTATCATGCCTGGCTAATTTTTTGATTTGTGGTAGAGACAAGGTCTCACCATGTTACCCAGGCTTTTCTCGAACCTGCAGGCTCAGGCAATCCTCTCACCTTGGCTTCTCAACGTGCTGGGATTACAGGCTTGAACCACTGTGCCCGGCCTATTTGTATAACTTTAAGGAGTACTTTACATGAATATATTACAAAGTAGTGAAGTCTGGGTTTTTAGTGTAATCATCACCTGAATAATGTATATTGTGCCTATTAAGTAATTTCTCATCCCTCACTCCCCGACCCTTTCTGAATCTCCAGTGTCTATTATTCCACACTCTATGTGCATATTTACACATTATTTAGTTCCCACTTATAAGAACATGTGGTGTTTGACCTTCTGTTTCTGCATTATTTCACTTAAAATAATGGTCTCCATTTTCAAATGTGTTGCTGCAAAAGGCATGATTTCATTCTTTTTTTTTTTATGGCTAAGTTGTATCCCATTTTGTGTGTGTGTGTGTGCCATATTTTCTTTATCCAATTATCTATCGGTGGATACAAGTTGATTTCATATCTTTGCTATTATGAATAGTGCTGTGATAAACATACAAGTTTGGGTATCTTTTTAGATAATGGTTTCTTTTCTTTTAGGTAGATCTTGTTTGATTTTGTTTGTATTATTTCCTTTTTTTGGAATTTATTAGATTTTATTTGTAAAAACTAAAAAAAGATTAGTATTCGCAAATGTTCCATGTACTTGAAAATGTTCCACTTTAAAAAATTCCATAGTTTGTCTTTAAGGTCCACAATCTAATATGTTGTTTAAATCTTCTGTCTACTCACTAATTTCTTCCCACTTGATTTCTTGGCTAAGAGGTGTGTAAATGTGTTTCCTTGCATCAATGATATCTTCTGTTATAATGTATATCATTGCTCAATTATAAGTTATATAAATACAAATATCTCTTCAATATATTCATTTTTAATTGTACCTTTTGCATTTTAAATGTCATTTTGTTTGTTTGTTTGTTTGTTTTCATGCTTTTTTATCTGAATTTTTTCTTGTCAGATATCAAGATCGAAATCCTCTTCTTTCCTCTGGCCTGGCATACTTTTAACCATTCTGAATCTCTTTGCTTTAGATATGTCTCTTGTTTAGAGTGCAGTGTGGCATTTTGTCCAACAGCCTATCTGAAATGTGTTTACTTAGTAGTTTAATAAGGTTAATTTACATATATTGATACTATTAAAATGTCTATAACAGCATTTTTTATAGAGATAAACTCATATGCTAATGTATACATTTGTATCTGTATGTATTCATAAACACACTGAAGCATGTACAAATCTGTTTATAATATCTATCTTCTGCATTCCTGTCTAGCCAGCTAGTTAGTTAAATATTGGTATATACTAGCATTTTAGCTTGTTTACCTAAATTTACCTCTAGTCTCCTCTTTTATAGGATCTTGTTTTTTACTTTATACAATATTGATATTAATTAGTAATGTTTTTTCTCTACCTTCCTCCTTCCTACAGTGCAATTTGAAATAATATGTTGGGAAATCCTAGTTGGTGAGCTTATACTTCTTTGCATACATTCTCACTATACTCGCTATTCCACAGATAGTTTTACTGTGTCTACATTGTCAGAATACATAACCATTATCTATAATTATGTTTCCCTTTCAACTATTTTTTATCTTGCCCACATAAATATACTGTTGTTATCCCTCCAGTCACTATGGTTTTAGGAAATTCACACTCAAGTTGATATCCTAGAAAATGCTCATTGGAAAAATAGTCCTTAAATTTCTCCATCTTTATAACAGTTTGTTTGGAACTTTTGAACTTGAAGCACATTTTGGCTGGATCGAAAATCTTATCAAATTTTTTTAGTATTTTTAATGTGCTACTTTATTGTCTTCTGGCATAAAGTGTGGCTGCCTAAAAGTCAAATCAACTTTGTATTATTTTCATAGCTAACTTAACATTATATTGGCCACTAGATGCCTTTTAAGAAGAGGGTGCACCCATCCCCCAGCTGATGTGAGTGTTGACTGCTAAAGAGACAACTGCCTTTTTCTCCAGAGAGTTGCTCTTTGACAATGGTGACCATCTTGCTTGGAGTATTACCAACAGTTTATGACTCTCTATTATAGAATACAGAAGACTAGACTGCTTTCTTGATTGTAGAGACAATTTTGCAGTGTGCATCTCCTCTGAGGTGCTCTTCCTCCTCCACACCTTGAACAGGATTAAACTAAGCTTGACCTGGGGCCACATCCTCACTCATACTGTCTCCTTTCCTACCCAGCTTCTCTCACTCCCTCACAATTTTTTTTTTCTGAGGAACATGTTCTCAATTAATCACATATACCCAAATTTTGGTCTCCTGCTCTGTTTCTAGGGTGTTGTCCCTTTTCAAATCTTTTTTTACTCCATTGACCTCATTTCTGAGTGTTGTTTCTAGTCGATGATGTTTTTGTATTGATTATATATTTTTTTAAACTTTCTTAATTCTTTGTGAAATATTTGGTTACTCCTTCTACCTGTTAAATAATATTCTTTCCAGATTGCCTTTATTTTTTGTGGATTGGCTATTTTGTTCCTCAGTTTTAAATAAGATGTAAGAGTAATATTTGACTTTGTTAATTGTTAAATTGGGTGAGGTTTTTTTCTTAATTTTAGGGGAAAAGATAAATCAGAATTGTTTTCCTACCTCCATAGTTTTTTTTTTCTTTTTTTTATTATAAAGATATGAGGTACAATTCAGGGTTAGTTATAGTTCTTGAGATTCTTCTTCTGATGCATTTATAAGGTAGTAAAAATTATGACTAATTTCTGAACTACACCAGCTTTTTGTTCAGATATTAAATAAAACTTATTTTCACTATTTTCTACTCTACTTTTTATAATTTCTCCAGATTATGGATTATATTGCTAATGGTTTTTCAATAAAATTCTATTCTGAAAGAGAAGTTTCAGTTTGCTTTCGGTGATTAAGGGGCCCAGATAACTCCAGTACTACCTGATCTTTTGTGCCCTCACACACGGTCATAAATAGGTGACTGTCTTCCCCCATTTTGGTAACTCTTTTTGATTGATCCATGGTGGTTTCCAGTGAGTACTTGTTTGTGATGGGGGGATTTTCAGAATAGCTGTAATCATGTTACCTTCTTTCTGACCTTTTCTGCTCAGTTGATTCCTTGTGGGTTTTGTTACTCAGTGATTTGTCTCCATCTATTCAAATTTGGGGTTAGTGATGAGACTTTTTTGCCTAATTGTGTTGTAGTTTTTGGGTTTCTGTTCTAATTGCTTTCTGATTTTTGGTAAAGCTTAGAAATATTTAAGAACTATACTACTACTATCTTTTCAGAATGCTACGAATTTAGCTATTTTTAGTGTTTATGTTAAAACAAGTAAGCAAACTACACACACACACACACACACACATATTTATTGTATATGTATATACTATATATACATTATATGTATGGGTATACAGAGAGAGAGAGAGAGAGAGAGAGAGAGAGAGAGAGAGAGAGAGAGAAACTAAAAACAAACTCCCAGCATCTGGCTATCTGAGTTAACAATTTGGATTGCCAATTTGGATCTCATTGATTTGCTATGTAGAAATGTAATATATTTACGGACTGCTTGCTTTGTGACTTGAAAAAGCCAGGAGATTTTCAGACTATTACATGAATTAATGTGCAACATTCTTAGTTTCATGAAGATTTTTGTTTCTAAATTCTATGGCTTGCCAGATTGATACTTCAGGCATAAAAGGAAGTTAAAATTGCAAGTGGTAGGGCAAAATGCGTATAATTAAAATGTGGTTTAACTTCTACCACCCAAAAGTCCTGGCTTTCTTCCATGAATTCTGGCTGCCCGTATATTGTCAGTTTATTCTGTAGGCTTCAAGCTTCCTAAAACTTTTTTGAGATTGGGTTCCTTAGAAGGTTAGAGAGAGGGAATAAATGTTAGCCTAGTTAAGGTGAGTTTTTAAAAACATATTGTTATGATTCTCTAACCGCTCCAAAAAAAAAAAGAAATAGAAATCCTATTTATATGTTAAGTTCAGAGTCTCAGACTGTGCTTAGGCTCATATTTGAGTTAAAAAGCACTTTCATCAAAAGCTCAAAGTGTTTTAATTTCAAGTTTTCAGTGAAACTCTTACTCCGTAATGAGAGAAAGTCCTTAAGTCAATAATAATTAAACCTCTTCTCTGTGGACTACACATCCAGAGGAAATAAACCTCTACCATAATATAGAAATCTTTGGGTGAAGCGGCCAATAAGATGCAAGCCCTGCATGCTCACATGTGATCCAGCGGAGTTGTGTGGATGTTGCTCCAGGTATTGGCTCTATGCCTGGGTATTATATACACTCTCTTGGAGTGATGCTCTGAAAACCAATTCTATTCTTCGAACACCTTTCCCATCCTCATTCTTATTCTAGAACAGGGGTTGGCAAATTTTTATTTTAAGAACCATACAGTATGTATTTTCAGCTTTGTGAGCCCAAGTCTTTGTTGCAACTATTTAACTCTGCTGTTGTAATGAGAAAGCAGCCATATACAAAAGTCATGCCTATGTTCCCATAAAACTTCTATTCAAAAATAGGTAGCAGGTTGCCTATGACCTGCATATTGTTGGTTACCAATCCTTGCTATAGAACAAAAGTCATAATAGAGGGTGAAGTATAGCCTGGCTAGGTCACAACACAAAAGGAACACTCAATTTAAAAAAAAAAAAAGCCTGTTACTGATAATCTTCCTCTTAAGATGGAGAATGCCATTCACATAAAAGTAGCCTACTTTGAGGCCACGTATGGGTAGATGGAATTTGGGGTAACAATAGGAGCAGGAAAAAGTCATTTCTGCACTTTCGTTCCTTATATATTATATTTTAAAGAAAGTACTTTACCCTATTAACAATTCTTTGTGTTTTAAAATGAAACTATTTGTGCAGATTAGAGAGAAATGTGAAAATTCCTTTATCTGGCTAACAAAAATCCTTCTGCAGTACTCATAATTTTCAAGGCAAATTACAATAGAAGTGGCCTCTTTGCTTGGTTAAATCCATCAGTTATTATATTAGTGAGGAATGTCTTCATGAGAATGGAGACTTGGAAGAAGAAAGCATTGAGATTATTAATCCTTTTCTACTTCTCAATACTTAAAAAAAATGAAAAATAAAGACTCAAAAAAATCTAGAGCTTAGTAGTAGGAATAGAAATTCCAACCTAATAGAACTAAAAAGAACTAGAAAATTATTTTTAAACAAGAGTTTTTTCTTAAGCGTATTATACAAAGTCACATCTTCTTCTAAATAGAAATATTGAGGGAATTATGTTTGAAATTATAGCCCCATGATAAAGCCATAAGAAAAAACCAAGTCTTAGAGCCACTATTGATAATTTTTATGTATGATAAGTTCAAGACATTTAGTGAATCTTGCCTGTACATTGGGAAAATGTAGGTATGGTAAATCTATTTTGAATCTTTAATACTTCGTTAAGGAAATAAGAAATGTGGTTGATGAGACAAAAATATCTAATTATTATGTTTATAATTATGTAATTTTTCTTGGTCTATGCCTTCTCATTTCACACTTGAGAATATCTATTATTATGAATAAAAAACATTTCTCCCCACATGTACTTTACTTATATAAATTAGATATACAATAACTAGTAGGATACTTAACAAGAAATAAAATAGCAGTCATTAGGAAAAGTGGCATATGGAACACGAAAATTCCTTGTGCCACCAAAATTCCTATACTGGACCAAAAGGTCAGCATTATTGAAATCAGTATGCCAAAGAGACATCTGCACACTCATGTTTATTGCAGCACTATTTGCATTAGCCAAGATCTGGAATCAACAGAAATGCCCATCTGCAAATGAATAAAGAAACTGTAATATAGCAATGGAATACTATTCAGTCATAAAACAGAATGAAATCTTATCATTAGGAGAAACATGGATGACCTGGAGGACATTGTGTTAAGTGAAAAAAGCCAGGCATAGAGAGACAAACACTGCATGATCTCACTCACATGTGTAATTTAAAAAAGTTGATTACATGGAAAGTAAAATAGTAGTTACCAAAGACTGGGGAGGGTAGTGAAGAGAGAGAGAGAGAGAGAGAGAGAGAGAGAGAGAGAGAGAGACTGAGAAACTGGTTAATGGGTACAAAGTTAAAGTTAGACAGAAAGAATAGGCTTTGGTGTTCTATTCTATTGTACCCTAAGGTGACTATAGCAAATAACAATATAATATATATATTTCAACATAGTTTAAAGAGAATATTTTGAATCTTGTCACCACAAATAAATGATAATGTTAAAGTGATGGCTATGGTAATTACCCTGATCGTTATACTATTTATACATACATTTAGACATCACATTGTATTCCATAAATATCTATAATTATTTGTCAATTAAAAATAAAAACTAAATTTAAAAATAAATTATAACAGATTACAGGTTATATAGACAAGTAATGAAATATTTACTAATGATTGATCACTGATAAGCAAGTAACTTTGTGAACAATTTCATGTTAGCCTTTCTCAAACAGATTATTTTGACAATAAAGTAACATTTTTATAAAATAACCTATTAAATCCAGTAGTCCCCCCAAAGAGCCAGCACTACATAAAACCAAAAGTAGAATGGAGGGGTTTTAATTTATTATTAAAAGTCTGGGCAACCCCTTAGCATCCCCTCCTGTGTTCTGGGAGCTTTTCTATCTTCTCAATAGATCCTGCTTTCCTAAAAAAAAAAAAAAAAAAAAAAAATGGACATTTACATAGGGTAATATATCAAGTAAATGTAATGTAATTTTTTTTGGTTGAGTTTTGACAAGTACCATATTTTCCCTGTCTAAACAAATGTTACAGACTTCTCTAGGAATAGAGAGCCTTTCAGGTTAGATAAATTGTTTACTAATTTCTACCCAACAATCCTCAACTCCAAAACACGAATACCTCTTCTTCCTTGGTAGCAAGGAACATTTTTCAGTGTCAGAAAGTAGAAAATGAGCGTTCTGTGTTAGTGTAGAGACTGGTGAAAACAATACAATGTGTGATACTCTCAGAAGCAATGAGTATTATTAAGCATGATCTTGTAAAATGTTCTGATGAACTAGGAAAACATGTTTTGAACTGTTTTCAAAAAAGGAATATTTTTCCTTTTGAAGTTTCTTTTAAAAAATCCTTTTTGAGGTATTATTGGCATGAAAAGCTATACATATATGATGTACACAACTTGATGAATTTGGAGGTAAGTATATACCCATGAAACCATCATTGTGATCTATGCCATAAACCTATCTTATCACCTCCAAAAGTTTTCTCTTTATTATTTTTTGTATTGACACTTAACAAAAGATCTACCTTTTTAGGAAATTTTCAAGTACATGACACAGTATCGTGAATTATAGTTACCATATTGTATAATAGATCTTTATGATTTAATTTATTTTACATAACCAAAACTTTGTACACTTTGACTAACACCTCCCATTTTCCCCTCTACCAGCTCCTAGTAGCCACCATTCTATTCTCTACTTATATAATTTTGACTATTTAGATTCCTTATATAAGTGGAATCATTAGAATTTGTCCTTGTGTGTTTGACTTGTTTAATTTAGTATAATATCCTCTGGGTTTCTCTATGTTGTCACAAATGGCAAGATTTACTTCTCTTTTAAGGTTCAATTAAATTCCACGTATGTATACACAAGCTTTTCTTTATTAAATCTCAAACTATTTAGATTTAGAAAGGGGATTTAGGGAAGTATTCTTCTTATGCCTGTCAAGTTTTGAAATAGTCACCATTTTAGAAGATGTTAAACAGTACAAAATTATTTTCATTGTAAAGAAAAATATATAGTCTTACTTTGAGGTTTATCAGAAAGAATTTTTCTAATACTGAACTTGTGCTAAGATTTTTTAGAGACATAATAATTTTCAATTTGGAAACTAAATTCAGCAAACCATTGCATTTAGCAATCATCTCTATTTCTGAAATATTCATTTGATACTACTTTCAATATTTTAGCATCATCTGAAATTTCTTAGACAAGGCTGACAAAGTCTATGCGAACATGAAGTTCAACCTATTGTTTCATGAACTATGTAGTTTTTATAACATCATATATTTGTCTTGTTTATGAATGCATTGGAATATTGTCAATCATTTTGCAGATGCCTGAATATTATTGTACAAAGAATTACCATTATTCACGGAATTTTGGAACTTTTATATTTTTTGACACAACTTCATTCAAATTACCTCTAGTTGATAACCATGATATTTTACATGTATACAGGTCTTTTCTCTGCCTTCCTAAACATTGGAAAAATGATTAAGCATCTACAATATTGTCAACATTTTCATATTTCTGACCACTCAATTATATTAAAATAAACGCTAATTTTCTGCAGGTAAATTTTTATCACTCTGTTTAGGTTAGCCTCAGTCATCTCTCCTATATAGTGAAAATCAGCACTCTCTAAGACAGCGTTTGATGCTTTCTGAAGACATTTTACTCAAATTGACAGCCAGGTCACTATTGCTGCAGTTGTTGACTATTGCATCACATCTTGTTGAGTTAATGGAAACAATATATTCATACTTTCCGCATCATTTCAGACGTCATTATCTACATGGTTTTATTTTTCTGCCTATACAATTGTTTAAATCAATCTGTAAACTCATAGATGAAAGCATCTCTTTTTATATTTCTGATTTCCGACAATTGAAAAAAAGAAAACTTTTCTTTACAAATGAAATAGAGTCATCCTACCTCTTTAACAGTAAACACTATTACCCAACAAATAAATATTGTCAACTTTGAAATTCAGGTTTCTCTCTTTTACTTCAATGTGTTTTGTGTGAAAAGATCATTTATGTGCAAGAGTTCCATTGCAAAATCCATTTTCATTCCAAAAACAATGGTTTCAAATGCATACTACTTTTTCATGGTTTCTAATTTTCTAGAATTTTTTTTTTCCATTAGATGTTTCTAGTTTTATTTCCAAATAATTATAGATGCCTAGAAAAAGATATCACCACTACAAACCAGCGAGACAGAAGTCTAAATATTGAAAGAGCAAAGGAAACAAATTTTCTAAGTTCGTAAGATGTGTAATATTCATGTGAATGAAGTGATACAATTAAAAATATAATCGATAGTTGTGTTATTGTCATTTTCTTTTTTATGATTTGTTTTATATCTTGACAGAAATTGCCCTTTTTTACACTATCATACAAAAAACAAAATCATTGCTATGTTTCACAGTTTACATAACTATTAATTTGTATATTTATGTATTTTTTCTTGCCCTGTGGAGAAAAACAGCAGCAAATATTGGGCTTCAGATGAGAACACAGTTATGACTTTGAATGGCACTTCTTTGTTTGTTTGGTGATAAGGCATGGAGACCCTATTCTAAAGACCCCAGAGCCTCTGTGGTGTGATACTTGAAGTTAGCTACCTTCCCAAATCTTCAGTTTCCCCCAGGTCCTTATTAGCATTGTCTGTTTCCAAATAGTTAGTAGCTACATTCAGTTTTACCACATGTTAAGTCTTCTACAACTTAAATTCCATCATCCATCTGAAACATATGACACACAGGAAAATATTTATAAACTTATCTGTACTAGAATGGAAATTCTAGTGCTCTCTGCTCAGCTTTATAGTCTTATCTCTGCCATTTCTCTTCCTGTTTCCATGGTGTAAAATAAAACAAAACAATAGTCATCAGTGAAATATTCCCAACACTTGATTTTAAAATCCAGTAATAGACTAGAGACTTCTGCTTTCAATGTGAAGTAACAGGGACCATATTTATCACCACCTGAAATAACCAAGATACAGCCAAAAAGAAGGAAACTATTTTTCAAGGCACTGAACACCAGTGGCAAGGAAAGTTATGAATTCATAATTGCACCTGCTTGCTGCCTAGAAAAAGTTCCCAGGACACAGGGCAGAGACGGAAGTCCATGCAGAACCTGGTGGACACCCTCAGTGGAAGAAATATAACTGAGGAAACAGGGGACAAAAACAGATGGAGTTTGCACTACAAGAAAAGCTTTACATAGAGAAATTTGTGGAGGTTTGCAGAGGGACCCAACAATTCTTTAGTGCAGTACTAATCAGTGCATTGTTTAAGAAAAATCTTGAGGTAAGGAAAGAACTACCTAGGAAGGTAACAACGCCCATAACTCACAGGAATTGTTCTTGTTCTCACAAGCCAGACTGGGAAACTTCGTGATTCACAGGACACTGGGTAGAATACACAGAAGGGCTTGCACTGGCATTCACTCAGAGTAAGAAAAGCATTCACTCAGAGTAAGAAAAACATAAGTCCATTCAAAGATGTGCATATGCGTATTCATAGCAACTTTCTTTTTCATAGTCCCAACCTGAAAAAAAAACCTAAACATCCATTAGAAGGTAAATGAATAGTCAAATTGTGGTATGTCTTTACAATAGAATACTACTTAGCAATAAAAAACTATTTACACATACTATAGCACAATTATGCTGAGTAAATGAAGCCAGACAAAAATGAGTCAATACTGTATGCTTCTATGTATATGAAATTTCAGAATAGCAAAACTCATCCATAGGTATAGAAAACAAAGGACAAATCAGTTGCTGCCTGAGTAAAGCTGGTGGAGTGGGGAGGACAGGTTGGGTGCCTTTGTAGAATCCTTGGGTAAAAGGATTACAAAAATTCAAGGGAAATTTAGAGAGAGTTGTATATGTTTATTAGCTTGCTTGGGAATAACGATATATTTATTTTTTATTATGGTTAAAATTTCACAGATATATATATATGTACAAACCTTTTCAAACTGCACTTTACATATCTATAAATATGTATTATAGATATGTAAAGTGCAACCCAGTGACTTGGTTAGACTAATCTAAATGTATAATATATATAAGCCATATATATATATATAGAGAGAGAGAGTTTATTTCAAGCCAAATATCTCAATTAAGCTGTTTAAGAACATGAAAAATAGTTAAAAAACAGTTCCAATGAATACTACTACAAGTGACTACAAGTGACTTAGCTAATCTAAATGTCTTGATCATTTACTAAGACACATTATAATATTATACTCTTCTTCCAAAGATATAAAAACAAGTTGGAAATTTTTATTCAGAGCCCTTTCAATGTACAAAAGTCATAATCCTATAAGCTGTAGTAGAAGCTGAAAAACTCTTGGATAAATTGCTGCTTTCTCACTCTGATATGCCCATTATCCATTCTTAATCCAAAAAGCTAGCAAAAAATATAATTTTCTAAAACATGTCATCCATAGTAAACAATTTACTCTGGTGATTTTTTTTATCTCGACTACCTCAAAGTACACTACAGAATATTTTTTAGAGTAGAGATTCCTATCCCACCTGTGGGGACTATGATTTATTAGATCTAGATTTTCTTTTATGGATTATTCTGGAATTTGCCCTAAATTTGTGAAATCTTCTAGAGCTAAAGTAAAAGATGACTTCCAGTGAAATCCATATGCTTACCTGAGCAAAAGGTTCTAAATATAATACATAGCCTGAGCATTTGGACAGCTGTGTGTGTTCCAATATAATTAAGTCCTGGATGAAAACCTCAGGAAAGCCCAATAAGATGCTTAGTAAAGCAAAGTTTGCAACATGCTACAAGATACAAAGACAAACCAAAACTGCAGTGGGGATTGATGACGTAAGGATCAGTACTGGAGAATAAGGAAGAGATGTCATATCCTGACAAAGAATGAAGCCACCAGATGAATTCAGGATGAAATAAGAAATGGAAGATGACAAGAATAGTATATGGTTGTGGGGTGAGAGGTGCAGCGAATCCAAGCTGAAGTATAAGGGAATGTTGCTCACCTATAGTATGTGTTCTAGCCTAAAAATCACCTATGATTTATTTTCTAGCCTAAAAATTTAGATCAGACTCTAATCAAGAATTACATCTAAACACTGATTAATGGAAACTATGAATCAATAGAAGAGCAAGTTAAATGGTACTATGAGGTAGCAATCAGCTAAATTCAGAATGGGGGCAATATCCTATGACTTAATATTTTTTTAAAAGTATCAAATAATCAATGACATGAAATCAAAAGGAAGGAGGACTGTCAGAGAATAAAAGAGCAGTAAGAGATATAAAAAATAAATGCAATGTGTGAGGTTTGTTTGAATCTCAGTGCAAACAAATCAACTGAATAGTGTTGAAATAAATCAGGAAAACAAGTAAGGAATTTTTTAAAAACTATGATTAAGTATTAGTGGCTATAGTACAAAGTCCCTTATATGTTATGATACATGCTAAAGTATTTATAAGTGAAATGAATTATGACTACGAAGGTCTTTAAAATAGCCAAGATAAAAAGAGATGAGGTGATACCTGGAAATGATTGGGAAAATATCAAACATTGTTGAGGTGGGATTATAGGTATGTGAAGGTTCATTATATTATTTTATCTGCTTTAGAATTTATTTTAAAATTTCCATAATAAACTTTTATTTTTAAAAAAGATGTAACTATTCAATCAATTCTTATTAGCTACTTCTTAGAACTAGACCTTAAAACGTCATGGAAGTGGAAATAAGAAGACCTGGTTTTGAATGCTTATGAATTTAAGCAAAATTCTTTAGCCTGTTTTAAACTTAATTTTCCCACTCTAATGTTGAAAGCATAATGATACCTACCTATCCCAAAGAATGCAGAGGACCAATACAGTGTATGAAAATGTAGCTATAATTTATGAATGCATTGTTAATTATTGTCTATCATTATTCTTTTAGAAATAATTCTCAAATACTTTCTAGGTACTGGGTACTTTCACATACATCTTTCAATTTTATCTTCATAATTGTTCTGCAAAGTTGGTGTTTGATACATAGGTTTCATTGGTGGAGAAACTGAAGCTTGGATGGATAAAAGAAGGAACTCAGGGACACAGAGCATCAGTGCAGAGATTGGACAATTCTGGCTGGTCTCCATGCCCAGGCTTCCTCCACACACTCTGATACACTCCCAGCTATGTCAGTTGTAGGATGAGTGGAGAAGTATGGGAAACCCATTTCAGGCATTCTAAATAAACCTCTGGTGAGGAAATGATCCCCTTGGTGAGGAATTTACAACCTCAAACTTTCAGAAATTGTCAGAAGTGGGGAAACCACTAAATTGTCTATAGTATTCTGTGGTGGGAGTGGGAGTGGAGATACTCTTAAAAATACAGCTGAAGGATGAATGGAGAGAAAGCAAATATAAGCCAGATACAAATTATACCTTGAGACAGACAACACTTTGCTTCCACGGTAGCTGAGGACAGAGTGAAATGAACAGTCTCATTGACTTTGTGGCAGACTTCGTCTCCAAAGAGGATGAGTACTCAGGGAACAAGAAGGCACCCAACAATATCTTAAAGCCCTAATATTGCTAATGGACTTCCCTGTGCATAGAAATGATGCCTATTATGACACCCAAACTGCAGCATAGACCCTACGGAAAATATACGCATAGTTTTAGAAACTGTGACTGCCATAAAATGCCTTTCTCCAATGACTGACAATTACTCATGTTGTCATTAATTCCCAATATAACAAGCTAATGCAAACAATGCCGGAAATTGTATCCAATTCTGCTAAAAAAATCAGGTCATGTTAAATACAGCTAATGGTAAGAAGCAAAGTGCAAGAGATAATGTCAGCATCAGCAGCATTTTCGACTGCAAAGAATAACTACATGACACCGAGCTCAATGTAAGCCTTCACGCCCACATCAGTAGTTCTGCATCACCAATGAGCAGAGCCATCAACTTGAAGGAGAATCTAATAATGATAGAGACTTTGGTATGAGAGCTTAGATCTCTTTACTAAATCACTTTTATCACTTAACGTCTTTAATAAAAATAATGTTTTAGCAAATTGCTAACAGCTTCAGCAGATGGAATTTGGAGGACAGTAATGAGGGATTCAGAGTTTTTGAGGCAGTTTCTTTCGCCCATGCTAGCTCTGGCATGTCACCCTGTCTTCTCTCTCTTCTCTCTCTAATAAGCTTTGTTTGAAAACTTAAAAAAAAAGAAAGAAAGAAAAGAATTTCTGAGAGGTTCTGAGCTTTTATGTATGAAAGCTTGTCCTTGATATTCACATGGCTCCAGGGACACATCCCATACAGACTGATCTCCTGGCTAACCCTAGTATTTCCTATCATGGGACTGCTTGTTGTCCTTAACTTGCTAGCATCCATTCCTTATGATGAGGTTTCCTTTCGTCCCCTGAGAAGAAAATATAATTTCAAAGTATCCTGGAAATGTCACCACTATGCTTGTGAAAGAAGCAACAGGACTTCATAAGGAAATTGGGAGGTCATAAGCAGGTTGAATACAGGGTGGGGGCACAGTTGTGTGATTTGTGTGTTTGTGTGCATGAAAGGTATGCGTGTTGCTTGGCAGGAGGAGGAAACTGTTGTAAAATCATAGGAAATTCAGGACTCAAGCTAAGTACTTTCAAACACTACTTATGTCCTTTTGATTGCACCTTGTCATTCTTGACATACAGATAATTTTGCCTTTCACATTTTGTTGCTATTTGGTAGTTGGTTATATAATCCACTAACAGTAAAATAGCGGCTTCTGTGAGGAACATGATTAAAATAAAAAATTGGGAAGTCCGAGGCCTAACACTTTTCTAACCTTAAATCATTTAAGTGAGCTCAGCCTCAGTTTTCTTGCATGTTTAGTGAGAATATTAGACTATGCATCATTATCCCGTACTGAGTGGAGTTCAGTGACTGTGAAGGATCCTTCTTTTTTTTGAGTTGGAGTCTCACTCTGTTGCCCAGGCTGAAGTGCCGTGGCACACTCATGGCCACCGCAGATTGGACCTGCTGGGCTCAGGTGATCCTTCCGCATCAGTCTTCCAAGTAGCTGGAATTACAGGTGCGCGCTATCACACCCGGCTAATTTTTGCTTTTGTTTTTGTTTTCTTTCTTTTTTTTGTTATAAAGATGTGGGGTACAATTCAGTTTTAGGTATACAAACATTGATTATGTAGGTACCATTGTTGATGAGGTATATCCCTCCTTCCCCTAACGGTTTAATTTTTGATTTATTGTAGAGACGAGGTCCCGCCAAGTTGCCTGGGCTGGTTTCAAACCCGCTGGCTCAGGCAATCCACTGGCCTTAGCCTCCCAAAGTGCTGGGATAACAGGTTGAGTCACCGAGTCCAGCTGAGAAGGATCCTTCTGTCTTTACAATGTTGTGGTTCAACACGTTTAGAGCTACATAATATTCTAGCTATGATTATATACTAACACTCAACCTGTGTTTATATCACACCAGCACAAATAGTAAATCAGCAAGGCAATTCCATGAAAAAAGCCAAGCAATTCAATTAACTGAATAAAATGTCTATCTGATGGAAAAAAATTTCCTTTCCTCTGTTTGTACTTTAGGCATGCTAGGCATTAATGTCAGTTTGTGTTTTAATCTAGGATGCAATGATTTATATAACCCCCACCTGACTCATTCACTTGCTAAGTAATTAAATTCATTCCCTGACAATTTTTCATAGAATATTTTGTTGTACAAAAATATGTTTTTTAAAAATCACAACCACTTCCCACAAACATTAATAGATAAAAAGAAGCCAGAATATAGGTCAAAGCAATGTTGGTTTGCTACAAGCATGAAGTAAAAACAAGTACTTTTATTTGCCTCTGGGTGGATTGGATGAGTTTAAACACTTAAACTGAAGTTTTAAATTTGCATAATTCACACATACATAATTCAGGCTCTAGAATCAGGTTAGGGACAGAGTTTAAGATCCTAGAAAGTGAATCCCAACTCTGTCACTTACAAGCTTTAGACTTTGTTCAAGGTATTGATCACTCTGAACCTCGACTTCCTCACCTGTAAAATGACTGTTATAATGCCATTATGAATGCAATGAAATGAGAATTAAATTAATCTATATAAAGCATCTAGAATATTGCCTGACATATGCCAAATGTTCAATAAATATTAGCTAAGATCAGATAGGCTTATAAAACTTACATTTCTGCAGGTTTATGACCTTTGAAAGGAAGTCATGACTATCACTGTGTGTGCTCTGAAGTTTTGCACTATATTGGTTATTTTAAACTATCTTAATTATGCATTTTCCCTTGTCAGTTAGTGTTCAGATTTATATGACAAATGTAAAATGAAACCAATTAATATTTATTTTTATGTAATTAATTCAAAAAGCACAACGCTTCAAATATCTGGGTTTCTCAGTTTTAAGTGCTTGAGGTTTTCCATCCTATAAATTCCTCCCTTCACCTTTGCTGTGTCTGTACACACACACACACACACACACACACCCCAAATTAAAGCAAGGTAGATTCAATCATTCTGACACATAATTTGATATATACAATCAAAACTATAAAGCATTGATTTTTTCCCCCCCCGAATCTTCCCGTCTTATTGCTCCTGTCTCTGTGTTGTTTATGCAACCCAACTAAACATCTAGATTAAGTCTTAGACAAACAAATTCACACATCATACCATATTTCAATAAAGATACATTACAGGTCCCTGTGAGTCGCCTTTGTGTCTACCAAGCAGCCCTATTATAAACAGATTTTTTTACTACTGCTTTCTACTTATCCATGGACTAGCTCAGCTCCAGCCAAACAGGAAGTCACACAAGGCTCCAGACACTGTATTTTTATACACAGAATTTCTCCGTGATGTTGCTGCCTGCAGGAACTCAAATGAAGCGTTGGGTGACAGATAGAACAAACCTTTGGAGACATGGAACAAATAAAGCCTGCAGATCCTACCCAGATGTGTTAAAGCTATTTATTTATTCCCTCTTTTCCCTCCTTTTGCCAAAACAGTTTAAATTTAACAAATTCATTATATACAACCAAGTGTTGTCATGTGAGTCCTTGAACATTTTACTTAAGAGCCAAGAGGTTACACAATCATTTGAATTTCATAAGGAAAAGCAGATGTGGTTTAGAAGTTTCATGCTAATGGAATTCAGGCTGTGGGAAGGAGCTGGAAGGCTTGTCTTTCTCTGAAACTGCTATTTTTTGGTTTGTTCACCAAACCTAAGGCCTCAGGCTAGGTGACCTGGAAAGGTGAGTCAAAGCCATTCACATATTCCTGCCCCTTAAAAAGATATCAGTGAATTTTTAGCAGATCCAATAGGTCAGTTTTCTTGTTTCCTTGTTAAATTCTGTTTTGGAAATATTTGGTTGTGAAACTGAAAGTATAAGAGTAATTATAAATAGTGAATTTTTTAATGGAGTGTCATGCTTTTCTCCAGTATACTAACTAGTTAAATCAATGAATTCAATTAACACTAAAGATTTTTAAAATCACTATAGAAACTGGAATAGAGGGCAAAAAAAACCCTGCATCATATCTCACAACTATCTCATATGACATATTGTAACTACAAATATTAACTTCATCCACGAGTTCCCAAATATATCTGATCATCTGTAATTTGGGATATTTTGCAAACAACTTCAATTCTCTGGAGGTACCTCAAACTTATGAAATCAGATTATCTAAAATACTCAGGGACAGGGTCTTGGAATTTGTATTTTCAAAAATCCTCAAGTGTTTTTGGTGATTAAATCCTTTTGGGAATCACTGATCTACACAGGAGACTTGTCAATCACCTGGTTAATTGCATCATAGCAATCTGTTACTGGATGCTTCATAGCAAAAGCCTTCAGTTGATTCTAAGGTACCTAAATTTTTTTCTTGTGAACACATATTCAATTTATATCTAAAGAATTGACTACACAGGGAAGAGGAAGAGTTAGAACTCTAAGGTGTCAAGAAAATTAGTTCAAGTATTTATTTTCTGTATTAACATTCTTAAGCCCAGAGAGGTGTTGAAACATTTGAAATAAATATATCTAGACTTGATTTCAAGAACACAGTATGAACTACATTTGTGGTCTCCAATGCCTCCTAGCATCGCCAACTTTATAATTAAAAACCTGTGATATAAATCTTCTGCCCACATACATATCAGGTGACCAAGAGGGCTTTAATTTCCTTCAGCTTGACTAAACTTTGGACATACTTCTTCCTGCCTCTAATTCCCTGAGCTCCCTTTCCTTAAAGCATTTACATTAGAAAACTTGCCGTTGTAAATTCTTTCTCTACTCCTTTTAAATATTTTAGAAATCTTCTCACCATTGTTACAATCGCGAACTACCTCTGAGCTATCTTTCTCAAGAATTTGGTAGTCATTCCTTTGAAATGTAATTATCAGACAAGATAGTGTCCCTTATCTTTCCCTTTCTGTGGGAGCATAGGAGCCTAACTTCAGAGAGCATCCTACTCCATATTGTAAAACTACCTCCTGTGATGACATATAAGAAACAAATATTTCCTTTAAGTGAGGCCGGTTACCAAGCACAGGTGGCCTGTCCAACTCTTAAAATACTCCAACCCTTCCTTTCAGCAGAGTTGAGCTCAGACTGAGTTCTTCTTCTGTTGCAATAGCCTTGGATATAATCTTCCTTGACTGTTGAACTTTGTCCAGTTCAGTTTTTACTTTAAGACACAGGGTACGGTGCCTTTTACAGTAAAAGTCAGTCCTCTATTATAGTTTCATCTATTTTCTAATAAAAATAAAAATAGACCTGTTAGTCTTGGTGTCTCTTTCTGAGAGAATAGTAAATCATAATATGTGTCATCTATCTAAAAGGGTAATAAGTATCCTAAGTGTATATTACAGAAGGTCTGCTGATAGTCAGCTTTAGCTCCACTGGTCGTAGCTAGACATTGTACCATATAACTGCCTACGAGTAGCAAAGAAACTAAGAAGATTTAAATGGTAGTGACAGACACAAAAGTATGTTTTCCACTCTGGCCAGAGGAGGAGTTACCCTTAGGCTTTATTAGATATCCATGTATGTATCTAGAGAACTAAAAAAATTAATGAGCTCTTTATAAGTTTGAAAATCTTGGGAAAAGTAACAGTGGGGAGATAAATTATTTTTCTTCAACCTTTTTTCTCTTGAGGCCCAGAAAGTCGTAACAGTAGGTCTATTCAAGTTGGAAAGAACAGAATACCATTTATTGATTTTTCTTGGTGCCCAGATGGCTGCATAACCCAAACAAAAGCTTAAAAATGCAATAATACTGATTAAACAAACAAACAAAAACAAAACAGGGCAACCCCTTCCGGTCCCCTACCACTGTGGGAGTTTTTCTGTACTCTCAATAAATCCTGCTTTCTCAAAACAAAAACAAAAACAGAGATGTCTCGGGAGAAAGAGACAAGCATTTAGAGCTAAGGGATGTTTTAGGGACTTTTCATTAAACCGTAGTCAGGGACAACATGTGATACCATATTTCATCTACAGAGACACACATACTTCCTATACTAACTAGTTTGTTAGGACAGCTGTGAAAAAATGCCTCAAACTAGGTGGCTTAAACAATAGAAACCTGTTATCAATAATTGTAGATTTGGATCAGAAAAAAAATCTGTTGTCTCAGTTCTGGAAACTAGACCCCCAAGATCAAGGTGTTGGCAAGGTGGCTCTGTCTGAGGGCTCTGAGACATAACCTGCTCCATGCTCTTCTTAACTTATGGGGGTTGTTGGCAATCTTTGGCCTTTTGTGGCTTGCAGAGGCATTACCTTATGATTGCCTTTATCTTCACCTTGCAGTCTCTGTGTGTGCATGTCCCTGTGTCCACGGTTCTCATTTTCATAAGGACACCAGCTGACACATGCATCAAAATGTGGTGCAGCCTAGTAGGCAGCAGACCCTGTGTTTAAAGAGGCAAACTTTGGAGTCAAAGAGATCTGGGTTTTAATCAGAATGATTTTATTCATTACCCATATGATCTTGAATTAGTTATCCAACCAGTCTAAATTCCAGATTTTTTACCTGGAAAAAAAAAAAAAGAAAGAAGATTACTAACTAGGAATACTTGTAATGAAGATATTAAATAACAGAATATGTATAAAAACCACTGGTATATAAAAACAGCCAAAGAAATGGTTGTTTTATTATTTAATAATGTACAAGTTTCAAACTACTTTTTATTCTTGAAAATGAGGTAAACTTCATATGTTAGCACCCTTGCACAACACATTAATGTAGAAATATTCCTCTGAAACTTATCAACATTATAAAAAATATGAACGTCTAGAGTAATTGCATGAGATAAAATGAGCTTTAAGGAAGGTGCAACTTTAGCATAGCAATGATATGATAGAGACTATGTATAGAAGGGAAAGCAGGGCAGTGGCTCAAATAGAGAATTCCTAGTTAGTAATCTTGGAATCAAAAGTACGTAAATGGTAGAAATATGATTAAAGTTAGGAAATAAAATAACAGACAGCCAAGAATTGATTTTTTTCCATTCCTATTTTAGATTTGGAGGTACACATGCATGCTTGTTACATGGACATATGGTGTAGTGGTGGGGATGGGGACTCAGGTGGCCCATTTTCCAGACAGTGAACATTGTACCCAACAGATAGTTTCTGAACCTAACTCCACTCCCTGCCTTCTCCCTCATTGGTGTCCTCATATCTATTATTTCCATCTTTGTGGCCATTTAGCTTCCACGTATAAGCGAGGACATGAGGTACTTGGTTTTCTGTTTCTGAGTCAGTTCACTTAAGATGATAATCTCCAGCTCCATCTATGTTGCTGCAAAGGATGTGATTTTATTCTTTTTCATGCTGCATAGGATTTCATGGTGTATATATACCACATTTCCTTTATCTAGTCGATCATTGGTGGGCACTTAGGTTGGTTCCCTGATTTTGCTATTGTGAATAGTGCTGCAATGAACATACAAGTCCAGGTATCTTTTTTATATATTGATTTATTTTCCTTTGAGTAAATGCCAAGTAGTAAAATTGCTGGGTCATGTAGTAATTCACTTTTTAGTTCTTTGAGAAATCTGCATACTGTTTTCCATAGAGGTTGAACTAGTTTACAACCCCACTAACAGTGAATGAGCATTCCCTTTTCTCTGCAACCACACAAACATCTGTTGTTCTTTGACTTTCTAATAATAGCCATTTTGACTGGTGTAAGGTGATATCATTGTGGCTTAAATTTATTGCTCTAATGGTTAGTGATACTGAGCATTTTTAAAAATGTTTGTTGGCAGCTTGTGTGTCTTCTTTTGAGAAGTGTTTCTTCTTGTCGTTTGTCCATTTTTTTCTTTTCTTTCTTTTTTTTATTTTTTAATTTTTGTTGAGTTGTCTGAATTCTCTGTAGATTCTGGATATTCTTGTAGATAGCATATGATTGAGTCTTGTCTTTATGTAGTTATTTTAAAATTTAATCCAGGTTGCCACTTAGATTCTTTTAAATGGGACATTTATACTATTAATGTTCAGGGTTAATATTGCAGTTTTGTTTCTGCCATAGTATTGTAAACTAGCTGCTTTGGGGATTCAAATGTGTAGCTGCTTTACAGTCTCTGTGAGCTTTGTACTTATATGATATCTTATGATACCGAGTCATTTTATTTCCAAGCTTAGAATTTCTTTGAGCATCTCTTGTAGAACCGGTTTGATGGTGGCAAATTCCCCTAGTGTTTGTTTGTCAGGAAAAGACTTTGTTTCTCCTTTGTTTATAAATCTTAGTTTGGCTAGCTATAAAATTATTGGCTGACTTTTTTTTTTTTTCTTTAAGAAGATTGAAAATAGGTCCCCAGTATCTTCTGGTTTATAGGGTTTCTGTTGAGAAGCCTGTTGTTAGTCTAATGTCCTTTCCTTTGTAAGTGACTAGGCACTTCTCTCTTGCTGCTGTTAGGATATTTTCCTTCATGTTAACTTTGGAGAATCTGACAACAATATGCCTTGGTGAGGTTCGTCTTGTGATGTATCTTGCAGGAGTTCTTTTGACTTCTTGTATCTGGATGTCTAGACCTCCCTAAAGACCAAGGATGTTTTCTTAAATTATTTCCTCAAATATGCTTTCCATACTTTTTACTTTAACATTTTCTTCCTCTACAGTGCCTATGATTTGTAGATTTGATCACTTTACATGATTTCATATTTCTTGTAGACTTTGCTGATTTTTCTTAACTCTTTTTTCTTTATTTTTTACTGACTAGGTTAATTTGAAGGACCTTTATTCCAAATCTGAGATTCTTTCTTCCACTTAGTCTAGCCTACTGCTGAATTTTTGTACTGTGTTTTGTATTTCCAGCACTGAGGTTTATTTTTAGTTCTTTTTTTCCTGCTGTCAATCTCTCTTTTCACCTCCTGAATTGTTCTACTAATTTTTTTTTTTTTTTGGTTATAAGGTTTCTCTTGCATGTCATTAATCTTCTTTATTATCAATATTCTGTATTCATTATCTGACATTCCAGGGATTTCATTTTGTTTAGGATCTATTGTTGAAATTTGTTGGGCTCCTTTGGAGGGGTAAGGCTCTGTTTTTTTATACTTTCAGAGTTGTTCCTCTGATTCTTTTTCATTTGTATGAACTCTGGTGGCTAATCTGTATGAGTTCCTCTTATATAGATAGCCTGTGTACATTGGTTTTCATAGTATTGGTTGTAATAGCAATGTAGTGGATGTAGTTTGGGTGTGGGTCAGCTTGCTGCCTCCTGTGGAGCCAGAGTGATGAGGGTCTAAGAAGGTTTATCTTGCTCCTCAGTGGTGTGAGCTTATGTTAATAAATTACCTGTTGTGCTGCATCTTTCAACCTCCAGGCCAGCAGGGGATGCCTATGTATAAAAGCTGGCTATTGCAGACATGGATGGTTATTTACTTGATTCTTGTTTATTGAAAGAGGTTTTCTGTTATTTCAGCTGTAAGCTCATCTGCAGAATGCACTGTGGCCTGAGTTCCCAGTTTAGTCAGAGGGAGGGGAGCACCAGGATGGGCGGGACTGAACCAAGCAGGCCTATCTATGGGATTACCAATGTCAGGCACTGGCACCAGCTCAAGTCAGGGTCTTATGCAGCCTCTGAGTACCCAGAGGTGTGCTTCAGTGAGGTATTTGGGGACCTTTGTTGCCTCAAGTTCTCTGTCCAGGAAGGGGAGGGCAGCCTAAACTCCTAATTTAGAATAGTGGAAGCTCCAGGTACCTGGGAGCATTTCTGTGCATTGAACAAAGAGAGCAGCGCAGCACCAAGGACTCTATTCTTGGCGGGAAGCATAACTCAACCTCTTAGTCCAGGTGATTGGGTGTGTTAGAGTACAGCGCATAGGGAGCTTCATTGCACAATCTTCACTACATAGGGAGGGTGGGGTTGCTTAGGCTACGAATCCAGGGTATAGAAATGGGGGCCACTTGATCCTTGGTACTAGGGGGACACACTTTCCCAACAAGCTATAGGGGTAGGCTGCACAATGACACCTAAAGCACACTTCTGGGTTACGTAGGTGACCCTGGCTTCATGCCCTGCTATCTGGGCATGAAACCATGGGCTAAGGAACTTTCTGGCTGTTCAGGCTGCTGATTCAAGTGAAAAGGGGTGAGGTCCCTCCTACAGGTCTCCTGCCACTTAGACTGTCTTCCCAGTTGTGTAGAACTTTTCCTCAGTGTTGCTGGAGCACACTACCCCAAATGATCTGGAAGTCAGGCTGGGGCTCTTAGCAGTGGTGCTCGCTGAAAAGTTCCAGTTTGCAAAACTGATGATGGCCATGGGACCTGTGCTCATGAGAGACCACAGCTACAGCAACTTTCCTCCTGCTCCCAGCTGCAACTTCCAGAACGTGGGAGTGGAGACCTCCTGCTAGACTTCTGACTTTTAGGCTGCTGTTCTGGGTGTTCCTTGGTGTTGCTGGGACACTTTACTGCCCAGATCAGTGGGGCAGGGTGATGTGCCCAGGCAGTGACACACAAAGCCCAATTCCAGGTTACAAATCTGACCCTAGAGACTTGGTCTCTCTTCTCAGGAGGGAAACACAGCTTTGGTGGGGGGTCCTCTGCACTCCCAACCTGAGGGTGGGGAGATTCCAATTCTGGACCCAAACCCTGGAATGATCTCCACGCTCCTTACCCTGCTCCAGTTGTAGGAAACCTGCCCCCACTCCAGAGCAAGCTGTCTTGTCTCCCAGCAGAAACTGAAACGCCTGCAAAGGTCGCTGTTGCTGAGGCACTGGTTCCAGGTCAAAAATGTTGACCCAGATTTGAGAGAACACCTGTGGGTATCTTTCCTGCTCACCAACTCTCGGCCTCCCCCGAAGACAGTTCCATAGCCCAGGAGAAATAGGGTGCCCTCCCACAACCTGAGTTAAGCAGACCCCTGATTCAAAGGTATGTCTCAGAGAGGAGGTTTTAGTGCCATTCTGTGTTTTAGGGTCACAGTTCCTTTTCTCTGTTTGCCAGCCATCTTCTTCTTGAGATCTGGGATGTCCTTAGACATTCTGATATTCATTTTTTCTTCTTAAGTAGGCTTCACTGTGTTGCTCTGTCCACACTATTTTGCTGCTCAGACAGGTGAGGCATGCTGAAAGCCTCTAATCCACCACCTTTGAAAAAAACAGAATATTTTAATACTCATATTTCAGTCAGCCTCCATATTTTATAAATGATAAAGTGAACACGCAGAAGGTCAGTGGTAGGCAAAGTGGAAATGGGGAGAGTTTTATCTCTTTCCTCAATCTCCAACATAAACATAAAGTCTTCAATCTTCCCTTGCCAACTAGACTGCTGGCGCTATGCCTCACCTAGATAGGAGTCCTGAAGATCCCATGTCAAGGCCACACATGCTGTGGCCAAGATGATCATTGCACACCTGGGACTAGAAGGCAAGCATTTTGCCTCTGTATGTACAGTTTCCCTTCTGTGACTCTTTATTTTGATTAAGTGGTAGGCAAAAAAGATTTATAGGTATGAAAATTAATTTTAAAATAATGTAAATAAAAATGAGAGAATAATAGAAAATTTCCAGTTTGGGGAATTGAGCACCTCTAAAGCATGTATTTTTAAAAATATTTTTAAATGACTAGAAAAATTAACCATAAAATGCATTACACTTCTTCAGAACCCATCTTTAGCCAGATCCCAGATGACTCTGGGCAACAAGCACTACAGAAAAAATAATTACATGGCAGTGACCACCAAGTCATTCAGACCTGACATACATATGTTAAGCTTCAGTTCTTCATCTTAAACAATTTGATAATCTACTAAAGAAGTTTGAACTAGAGGGAGGGTTGCTGGAGAAGGAGGTCCCCTTTTTGGTTTGTTTCATGGTTGATCATTGTACATGCTTATATGTGATTGTTTGATTTATGTAGTATTTAAGCTTCATGAGAATAAAGACTATGCCTACAAGG
>CAUYQG010090950.1:0-34177 GCA_963574415.1 Tarsius wallacei | reverse complement strand
AGATTCAGAGTCTTACTGGTTCACAGACAGCTATATTGCTGTGACGGAAGAGTAAAAGAGCCTTTGGGGTCACTTTCATGAGGACACTTATCCCATTAATGAGAGTTTCATTCTTATAATCTAACTTCCTAACAACCCCATCTGCTAATACTATCACATTAAGGTTAAGAATTCAACATATGAATTTGAGAGGGACACAAATATTCATTTCAATGACCTCAATCTCATACATGAGAAAATGAAAGCTTTAAAAAAACCAGCCTATCAGATATATATGAGGAGGGACTCCAAAAGACTAGAATTATCTTTTGGAGGGAGGCCCCTTGTGATACATTCAGAATTTGTTTGACAGTATCAAATGGTCAACCAAAGTTTTTTATCTGGAAGTTTTAGGAAGGTTGCATCACAATTTGCAGAAAAAACGTCCTCAGTTGTGGCAAACAGGTAACTGGTTCCTCCACTATGACAATGCACCTGCCCACACCATGCTGAGTGTTCAGCAGTTTTTCATCAAAAACTGCATGACACTTGTGTCCCACCCTCCATATTCCTCACTATCTCACCCCCAGTTACTTCTTTTTGGTTATTTCCCTGGATGCCCAGGATGAAAAAAGTCCTCCAAGGGAAATGTTTGACCAATGTGGAAGAGGTGAAACAAAGACTGGTAAGAGTACTAAAAAGTATCAAAATCGATGAGTTCAAAAACTGTTTTGAGCAGTAGAAAAAGAGTCTAAAAAGGCATATTTCATCAAATGGAGAGTACTCTGAAGGTGACTGATGCTTAATCATGTAAGAATAAATACACATTTTTAAATAAATAAATTCCAGATTTTGGGGGGGCTCCCCTCAAATATATAGTCCATGTAGGATTTCATTCCCTAGTTTTTGTTTTTCTCTTTAAAGAGTACACTTTCAGGATATGGCAAACTGCACTCTGGGATAAGTCTAGTCTGTTTTATAGAGTAGTAGAACTGAGAAATATTTATATATTTTTGAAAGTATATAAAAAATAATATGGGACAGACACTATATTAGTCTGCTATGACTGCTGTAGCAAAATGCCACAGACTAGGTCACTTAAACAACACAAATTTATTTTCTCAGTTTTAGGGGCTACAAGTCCAAGATTAAGACAATGGAGAAATTGATTTCTTATAAGGGCTCTCTTTCTGGTTTGCAGACTCACCATCTTGCTGTGTCTTCCTCTTTGTTCATATGAAAGGATAGCTAGAGAGATTTGGTGTCTCTTCTTCTTTTAAGGACACCAAGATTTGGGTCTTATCCTAGGACCCTACTTTAACTTGTCTACCGTGTCAAGGTCCTTCCTATCTCTAAAACTGTCACATTGTGGGTTGTGCTCCAACACATACACTTGTGGGAAATACAATCCAGTTCATAACAGAGACTTTATATTTGACTTACAAAATTGAAAATATTCACTATCTGTATAAAGGAAAAAGTTTGTTGACCACTGCACTACATCAGTATATGTATGTTTTATTCCTTAAAATACATTGGGAAATGGGAAAAAGTGTTTTAAGTTATTTGTATTTACATTGATAACTCCACTCACAGTTAGTTACACACAATTATCACTAGAAATATAACCACCTTTTGACACTGATATATATCACTCTTATTTATTTAAATAATAATAGGGAGTAACCCCTTCAGGTTCCCTCCCACTGTGAGAGCATTTCTGTCCTCTTAATAAATCCTACTTTAAATAAATGAATAAATAAAAGGGGTTCTCAGGGAGATGGTGATGGAGCCAGTCCGACAAAGTGAGTCCCAGTGTGAGTGAGTGAGAGTATGGAAATTTTGCATACATGTCAGTGAGTAAGTGGGCATGTGAGTCACTGACTGAGTAGGGTTTTGGAGCAAGTGGCCAGGCCTCTCCTGGTTAAGCAGCTGTTACCACAGCTGCACTGCCTGGTCCTTAGCCCTTCCCGGAGCACAGAAACCGAGCACCATTTTTTAACAATCACCAAAGCCCTTCCTAGGAAGAAGGTGCTGGGAGAGACTACCAGTTCTAGGCTCTGCGTCACCACTGTGGTGCCTAGCTGGACTCTGGCAGCAAGGGCTGCAGAAGGAGCACAGCAAGAAAGTCCAGAGGTAGAGCCCCACTGGAGAAGACAAAAGAGGCACCCTGCCACCATTTTGAAAACTGGGCAGGAAAGTTCTCTGGCTTGATCACCACAGAGCAACAGACTAGATTTAAACTTTGTGGCTGGTGGATTAACTACACAGGGGTTGATCATGATCCAAAAGGAATGTACTAAAAACACAAACTCTGAAGGGACAGGACAAGTGCTGAGTCTCAGACTCCCCACCCTCTACTCTGATTCAGCCTTAGAATAAAGGGTGCTACCAGAAAAGGACAAAGAAGACCTCCAAAGAGATCAGAGATGAGCCAAGGGCTGATCCAACCCCCTCCTTCCCAGCAATCCTCTGAACATCAGAACCACATGAATGGGGTACAACTGAGAGGGAGGAAGTCAAGTGGAACCTGGAAGTCAGTTGCAATAGGAGCACTCCACTAATGAATAAACCTGGTTGGAGCGCTCCCACCAGTACCTGGGGAAGAGACATACCCACACCTCCCCACTGGAGGGAATCCCCTTGACCATATCAGAGTGGGAGGAAAGACTGAAACTCCACTCACCCTCACTACCCCCTCCTCCTTCCCTGGGCTGGACACTGGGGAGATTGTGAATGAGGTCAAAGCTCTGCAGGAAACAGCAGAGTGGCAGCTGAAAGGAACAATTACAGAAACTGCCACAAGAGGGCAGGTTTTTATTTGTTTGTTTATTAATATTTTAAATTTTTCCTTTGTATATGAATGTGTATATGAGTGTTCGATCTGCATCCCCCGAAAGTATTTTTTTCTTTTTTCTTTTGTTTTTGTTTTCTGTTTATGTGAGTAGGTGAAGGATTAGGTGTTCCATCTTTCTTTCTTTTTTCTTTTTTAGTTTGTTTTTGCTTTTTTCATCTCTTTTTGTAGTTCATTGTGTGTGTAAATACATGAGTGAGTGTTTGATTTGAATTCCTTTTCTTTTTTCTGTTCTTTTCTTTTTTTCTTCTCCTTTCATTTTGGGTTAAGTGTTTGTGCTTGGTTTTTCTGCTTTTTGTTGTCAGGGTTGTTATTTGTTTTGTTTTGCTTTGTTGTTATTCCAGTTTGTTTTGGGGTGTGTGTGTGTGTGTGTGTGTGTGTGTGTGGTGCGCGTGCATGTGTGTGTGTGTGTTTAATTTATTTTTCTATGATTTCTGCTCTTGTTCTGTGTTTTTTAAAATTGATTATTTGATTTTTAAAATTTTTGTACATCTCATTTCATTCTACTTTTCTCTGTTCTCCTCCTTGCTGTTACAGTATCTTGGACTGAGGGAGTACACACACATATACCCATTTCATTGCCATATAGAGTGGTGATAGGATATGGTTCTCAGGAATCCCATACCACAGTCAGTGAACGTTGTGATTTGCAAGTAGTTTCTGAATATTAGCTCCTCATCTTCCACTTTATTCGACTCTCAAAACTACAAGAGACAGAAAAACTCCCCACCCACGGCCCTTTTTCAAAACAGAACAAATTCAGAGATCCAATCAGGGAAGAATAGAGGACTGAGCAAATGCCAGAAGTAAATGTCTCTCTCGCTGCCACTGAATAATGGAAGTAAAGAGAAATGAAAGACATCTGTCACAAATGAGGAAAAAATTAATGGAGAATCACAGATAATTCCCTATGTTACAAAAAGTAAACACCTGAAAATTTAGATATCAGAGCCCAAACAATGAAAGTCACCAATGACTGGCCTCGAAATACAACAGGGACTAGGGAGTGGATGGAAAGAGTGAATAAAACTCAAGAAAGACAAGATGCAACACTGAAAGAACTTATAAAAGAGATTTTGGCCATATAAACTTTCATCCAGGAAATAAAGAACAAGATGACAAGCATGGAAAGCAAAATTAATCAAGCAGAAGAAGGAATCTCAGAACTTGAAAACTAAAGCATGGAATTAACCCAATCTGTAAAGAAGCATAGTAAGAAAACTCAGAAAGAGAGAACAAAGCCTCCAAGAGATGTGCGATTATATTAAGAGCCCGAACCTACACCTGAGTAGTATCCCAGAAGTAGAAAAGGAAATGGAGAACATCTGAAGCAAGTATTCCAGGAGGTTATTCAAGAAAACTTTCCCCATCTCATCAGACATGTGACCATTCAAGCACAAGAGATACAGAGAACCCCCAAAAGACATTAAATGAGAAGATCAACCCCTAGACACATAGTAATTCACCTACACAAAGAAGGCACAAAAGAAAAAAAAATTTAAATCAGCAAGAGAGAAAGTTCAGAATACCTACTGGGAAGAAACAAGTAGAATAGCAGCAGGCCTATTGGCAGAAACACTATAAGCTAGAAGAACTGGAGTCCAATATTCAAAGTCTTAAAAGGTAATATCAACCAAGAATTTCCTACCAAGCCATGCTCAGCTTCATCAGCATTAGAGAATTAAAATCCTTCCCAGAAATCCAACCTCTAAGAAATTATGCAATTTTCTATACCAGCTCTAGAGCAGATGCTTAAAAACATATTAAGCTCAGAAGAAAGAAAAAAAAAAAGGAATGACCACGCACTTCCCAAGAAAACAGCACAACACAGAATCAACAGAGAATGTATTATAACTGCAAACTCGAAAACACACGCATACATCAAACCAAAAACTGAAAGAAAACAAAGAAAAAACTTTACAAGAACCTCATGACAGGGGTAAACAATTACATTTCAATAATCAGTCTGAATGTGAATGGACTAAATGCTCCACTAAAAAGACACAGAATGGCAAGCTGGATAAAAAACCCAGACTCAATAATTTGATACATCCAGGAAACTCATCTCACCACAAGGAACATACACAGACTCAAAGTAAGAGCATGGAAAACGAGTTTCCAGGCAGATGGATCACAAAAGAAGGCAGGGATCATAATCTTAATATCAGACAAAACAATATTTATGCAATCAAAAATTAAAAACATACAGAAGGACACTGCACAATAATAAAAAGATAAATCTAGCAATGAGAAATATCCATCAGAAACATATGCATATTTATAAAGCAACTACTAAGTAAACTAAAAAAAGATATTGACTTTAACACCATTATAGCTGGGGACTTAAATACCCCACTAACAACCCTAGATAGATAATTGAGGAAAATATCAACAAAGAGATCTGGAGCCTCTATTTGACACATGACCAAATGGACTTAATGGATACCTACAGAACATTCCAACCAACAACCACCGAATATATGTTCTACTCATCACCACATGAATTCTCTCCAAAATCAATCATATCCTTGGACATAAATCAACCACAAACAAATTTCATAAGATTGAAATACTGCCATGCACCTTCTCATACCACAGTGGAATAAAAACAATTATCAATACCAACAAAATTCCCCCAAACCCCACAAAGACATGGACACTAAACAGCATGATGCTGAACTACTCCTGGGTCAATGCAGAAATCAAATCAGAAATTAAAAGACTCCTGGACACAAATGAAGAAGAAGAAACATCCTACCAAAACCTCTGAGATGCTGTAAAAACAGTTCTAAGAGTGAAATTCATATCTCTATGAATACACATCAAGAAAACGGAAAGGGCATAAGTTAACAGCTTAACAAATCGCCTAAAGGAGCTGAAAAGACAAGACCACCAAAACCCTAACTTTAGCAGAAGATTCTAGATCACCAAAGTAACAGTCCAAATATGGGACATAGAAGACAAAGATATCATTTAAAAAAATTAATGCAATAAAAAGTTGATTCTTTGAAAGATATATAAGATTGATGGATTCCTAGCTAGAATGACCAAGTAAAATAGAGAAAAAGCCCAAATAAATACAATAGAAATGCAAAATATCAAATCACCGCTGATCCCAAAGAAATACAAAAGACTATCAGAGATTACTCTGCATACCTGCATGGAAACAAACTTCATAACCTAAATGAAATGGAGGACTTTCTGACATTACCCAGCCTCCCAAGGTTGAAACAAAAAGACACTGAGACACTAAACAGACCAATAACAACCAAAGAAAATGACTCCATCATAGAAAACTAAGTCAATAAAAAAGCCCTGGACCAGACAGTTTTCTAGTGGAATTCTAAAAAACATACAAGGAGGGGCTGATGCCAATCCTACTGAAAGTATTCCAGGCAATTGAGAAAGATGGAATTCTCCCCAAGTCATTTTACAAGGCTAACATTACACTACTGACCAAACCGGGCAAAGAGCCAAAGGAAAAAAAAAAAAAAGAGAACTACAGGCCAATATCCCTAATGAACATAGATACAAAAATCAGATCCGTCTCAAAATCATCCATCATGACCAAGTAGGCTTCATCCCTGGGATGCAGGGCTGGTTCAACATCTGCAAGACCATAAATGTAATTAAATATATCAACAGATATAAAAACAAAAACCACATGATTATATCATTAGACACAGAAAAAGCTTTTGATAAAATCCAGCATCCCTTCTTAATAACAGCCTCAAACATCTAGGCATAGATGGAACATACCTTAAAATAGTAAGCCACCCACGAGGAACCCACAACCAACATATTGTTAAACAGAAGTTGGAACCGTTTCCTCTGAAAACTGAAACAAGACAAGGCTGCCCATTCTCACCCCTTGTGGTCAACATTGTATTGGAAATCCTAGCTAGAGCAAGTAGACAAGAAAAGGAAATCAGGTGTATCCAAACAGGAAAAAAGAAAGTTAAGTTATTCCTCTTTGTTGACGGTATGACCCTATGCCTTGACAAACCAAGAGAATTTGTCCAAAACCTTCTTTCACTGACAAAGGACTTTGGCAAAGTCTTGGGGTACAAAATAAATATGCAAAAGACAGTTGCATTCTTATACACCAACAACAAACAGGCAGAGAACAAAATAAAAAGCACAATTCCATTCACAATAGTCACACACAAAAAGTGAAATACCTGGACATCTTCCTAACCAGAGAAGGGAAAGACCTTTACAATGAAAATTGCAAAACACTGCTGGAAGAAATCCAAGAAGTCACAAACAAATGGTAAAATATTCCATGCTCATGGATAGGAAGAATCAACATTGTTAAGATGTCCATCCTACCAAAGGCAATCTATAGATTCTGCGCAATAACCATTAAATTACTAGCATCATTCTCCTCAGACCTGGAAAAGATAATACAGAAATTCATATAAAAACATAGGAGATGATGGAATAGCCAAAATATCCTCAGCAAAAGAAAGAAAGCGGGACGTATCACACTTCTAGGTTTTAAACTTTATTATAAGGCTAAAATAATCAAAACAGCCTGGTATTGGTATAAGAATAGGCATATGACCAATGGAACAAGAGAGATTCTGGATTCTGGAGGCAAAACCTCAATTTCTCAATGAACTTGTCTTTGACAAAGCATTCACCAACAACCACTGGGGAGAGGAGAACCTATTCAGTAAATAGTGATGGGAAAACTGGCTGACCACGTGCAGAAGGTAGAGACAGGACCCCCACCTATCACCATACACAGAAATCAACTTTAAATGAATAAAATGCTTAAATGTAAAACCTCAACTATAAGAACTTTAGAAAATGCAGGAGACACCCTTATGGAAATTGGATCTGGCAACAACTCCTGATCAAAACCTCACGTGCTCCTGCCATAAGTGATAAGATAAACAAGTGGGACCTCATCAAACTCAAAAGCCTCTGCAAAGCAAAAGAAACCATCAAAAAAGTGGGAAGACAGCCCACACAATCAGATAAATTATTTGCCAACTGTGTATCTGACAAAGGCCTGACATCCAGGATCTACAAGGAACTCAAACATGCTGAAAGAAAAAAAAAAACACCAAAAGCCCCATTAAAAAGTGAGCAAAAGACTTGAAAGAAGATATATGGGCAGCCAACAGACACATGCAAAAGTGCTCAGCCTCACTCATCATTAGAGAAATGCATATCACAACCACACTGAGATATCACCTAACCCCATTAAGAATGGCCATCATTAATCAAACAACAACAGATGCTGGCAAGGATGTGAAGATAAAGGAACACTTCTACAACTGCTGGTGGGAATGCAACTAGTGCAACCTCTTTGGAAAGTGGTGTGATAATTTCTAAAAGAGGTAGACACTGACCTTCTATATGATCCAGCAATCTCCCTACTGGGAATTTCCCCAGAGGAACTCAAATCATTCTACAAAAAAGATACTTGCACATGCATGTTCATTGCAGTGCTATTCACGATAGCAAAAACATGAAACCAATTGTGCTTCCCGTTGAAACTGGACTGGATAAAAATAAGTGATACATACACACAGTGGAATATTACACAATCATAAAAAAAGGCAAACATATGGACTTCGCTACAACTTGGATGGATTTAGAGACTATCATACTCAGTGCTCTATCACAAAAACAAGAAACAGAGTACTACATGTTCTTACTCACAAGTGGACCCTGAACATTTACCGTAATATTATAAGAAAGGGATTGGCAGTAGTGTGATACTGTAAGGTGGGGGATGGGGGGAACACATCAATAAGGGTACCTGATCTGAAACCAGGCAAAGTGGGGACCAAAGAGAGGCCCATACTTACCTGTATGATAACCATGTGTATACCTAATCCTGAATTTACCTCATACTTACAAAAAAATATATTATTTTGTCTCATTCTGGTGTTTAATTAGATTTCATAATTACTGTTAGTTCTAATTCATTGTTTAATCAATTGAAGGAATTCTTCAAATAACATTTCATGTTTAAGAAGCATGTTGTATTGTTTATTTCCTGAATCCTTCAAAACTCTTACTATAAATGGGCAACTTATCCAAGAATGCTGGGAATGCTAATGAAATGACCATGATTCTATTATATTATCATGTGTGTTGCAAGATGAGCAGAATTTCATCAGGTGTTTCAATATTATAAGACTCAATTTAATAAGTTCTACAATATGCTTTTAAAAGCCTCTAGACAGATACAGTGTTCAGAAAAAAAGTTAAAAGTCAAAACAAAGTAAGAGATGTCTCATTGGATATGTTTAGGAAGTTCTCTTAATTTTGTGGAAGATAGTACAAGGAAAGTATATGATACAACATCTCTAAGCTTCTAACTCTGACTAAATAACTAGTATATAGCAATAATGTTAAACTTTATACAGACAAAAGAAACGAATAGACAATGTTTATAAAATATTGGGATGCACGTGCTCCACAAGTGTCTCAAAATGTAACTGAACCCAGCATCTGATGAGCTTAATTAAACAGTAAGTTGTTTGTGGGTGGTGGAAGTAATGAACCATCAGAAATTAAGGATGTCTAAAATTCTTACAGAATCAAAAAGAACCCAAATAACCAAAGCAATCCTAAGCAAAAAGAGCAAACCTGAAGGCATCATATTACTTGAGTTCAAATGATACTTCAAGGCTATAATAACCAAAATAGCATAGTATTGGTATAAAAATAGACACATAGATGAAATAGAAGGGAGAAGCCAAAAATAAAGCCACATACCTAAAACTAACTGATATTCAACAAGGTAGACAAAAACACTGGGAAAAGGACACTTTATTCAATAAATGATACTGGGAAAATTGACTAGCCACATGTAGAAGAATAAAACTGGACCCACATCTCTCACCATGTACAAATGTTAACTCAAGATGGATTAAAGAATTAAATGTAAGACCTGAAATTTTGAAAAGTCTAGAAGAGACTCTAAGAAAACTCTGCTGAACAAGGCAAATAATTTATGACTAAATCCTCAAAAGCAAAGACAACAGAAACAAAAATAGACAAACTTAATTAAACTAAAAAGCTCCTGCACAGAAAATGCTATACTCAACAGATAAAACAGACAACATGCAGAATGAGAGAAAATATTTGCAAGTATACATCCAACAAAGAACTAATATCCAGAATCTACAAGAAACTCAAACTACACAAGAGAACAACATGTAACCCTGTTAAAAACTGGACAAAAGGAATGAACAGACATTTTTCAAAAGAAGACATAAAAATAGCCAACACAGGTATTACAAAGTGCTCAACATCACTAATCATCAGGAAAATGTAAATTAAAACAACATGAGATGCCATCTTATAACAGTGACAATGGCTATTATTAAAAAGCTGTGCAACCATAAAGCAGAATGAAATAATGCAGCAGCACAGATGCACTTGGAGGCTGTTATTCTAAGTGGATTAACATAGAAACAGAAAACCAAATACTACTTGTTCTCACTTATAAGTCAGAGATAAACATTGGGTACAAATAACACTTGCACTCATATGTTTATCACAGCACTGTTCACAAAACAAAGATATATAATCAACCTAAGTGTCCCTCAATGGATCATCAGATTTAAAATGTGGCATGTATACACCATGGGATACTATTCAGCCATAAACTTAATAAAATCATGTATTTTGCAGCAACATGAATAGAACTGGAGACTGTTGTCTTAAGTGAAATAACTCAGAAACAGAGAATCAAATACCACTTGTTCTTACTCATAAGTAGGACCACAACAATGTGTACATATGCATATAGAGTGTAGAATAATAAACATTAGAGACTCAGAGTTGAGAGTTGAGAGTGGGAGAGGGTGAGGGATGAAAGATTATGTAATGGGTACAATGTATACTATTCAGGTGATGGTTACACTAAAATCTCAGGTTTCACCAATACATAATATATTCATGTGACAAAACTGCACTTGTACTCTTAAATCTATAAAATTAAAAAAACGAACAAAAAATACAGTTATCTTCTCCTATTGCAAAATTCAGGATATCTTCCAAGTATTACATTTGAACATAAGGATATATACAATATAAGAGAAAGGATGCAGCAACAGCAGAAAGCTGACACTGAGAAATATAATGACTTAAGAATTTACTGAGAAACCTAAACTTTGAGGTCATTTCTGTTGCCAAATGTTATAGATTTCCAATTTTAAGAATTGATAAATAAGCCGGGCTCGGTGGCTCAGCCTGTAATCCCGCGCCTTGGGAGGCTGAGGTGAGTGGATTGCCTGAGCCCGCAGGTTCGAGACCCACCTGGGCCCTCATCTGTACAATAAATCAAAAAATTAGCAGGGTGTGGTAGCGCGCGCCTGTAGTTCCAGCTACTTGGAAGGCTGAAGTGGAAGGATCGCCAGAGCCCAGCTGGTTGAGGCTGCGGTGGCCGGGAGCGGCCACTGCACTCCAGTCTTGGCGACAGAGTGAGACTCCAACACACACACACACAAAAGAATTGATAAATAATATTTGTACATATTTGGGGGATACGTGTGATATTTTGATACCTATATCTAAAGAATAAAAATCAAATCAAGGAAACTGGGATATCCATCACCTCAAAAATTTATATTTTCATTATGTGGGGGACATTCCAATTAATCTAGCTATTTTTCAACATACATTAAATTATTGTTAACTATAGTTTTGCTTCTATACTATTGAATACAAAACCATTCCTTCTGTCCAAGTATACTTTTGTACCTATTAACCAACTTCTCCTTTCCTCTACCATTTTCCAACATTTGCTAACTACTCTCTACCTCCATGGGATTCATTTTTTCTAGTCCTGTGGATGAGTTTTTGTCTCGTACATGGGGCATTTGCTATTTGTCTTTCTGTGCCTGACTTATTTTACTTAATAATGAATGGATAAAGAAAATGTGATGTACGTATATATAGTGGAATATTATTCAGCCATAAAAAAGAATAGCATATTGTCATATGCAATATGGATGGAACTGGAGATTATTATGTTAGTTTTTCAATTATTGTGGTTTAGTGCCTGATTCTTTTAAATAGCTTTTTGTACTTAATAAACTTAATACTTAGAAGAAAGTTTGTACCATGTATTTGTTTTTCTAAGAATTTATTCAGGCATTCAACAAATATGTAATGTGCATGTAATGATAAATTTACCATGATATTTTTATCCCTTATTTCCATAAATCTAACATTAATTTATACTGCAGTTTAATAAAGTAAGCTATATAAAACTTTTTTGTTACAAACCTTCTAAAGGCTAACATGTTTGAGGTTATATTTATCGCACCATTATATTAAAAAACCAATCTGGCTATATACAGACTTTATTTTCAAATTGCTTTTGCTTCAATACTTCCAAAGTATCATTCCATTGTGCACTCTCAGATAATGCTGTTTTTGTAAAGTCTGGTATCAGTCACCACCTTATTTCGTTATGGGGAGTCTACTTCTAATTCACTGTGTTTGATAAATTAGAATTTCACTCAGATGTGATTAAAGAGAGTCCTTTTCCTTGTCAGTCCTGGTTGGCGTTCCATGGTCCCTTGCTATGAATAGTTTTCCTTTTTTTAACTTCTGGGAAACTTGTTATTATATATTTTAATATGTTTCCCTCTTTTACATCTTTTCTTTTTTTCTTTGGTTTTTTTTTTTTTGACATCTGGATGTTGGCCATTCTATTTCTTCATGTATGTTCTTTAATATATGTTTACTCTCTAATCTTTCTTGCTCTCTACTGGAAAATTTACTTTACTTTTTTTTTTTTAGCTCAAGTATACATCTTCTCATCTGTAACCCTATCTGCTTTTTTTGAGCATGTTAGTAAAATATATTTCTCATATGCAATTACTTGTCTTACTTTTTAAAAAAATCTAATTTATATAGTCTTTCCCTTATCTCATTGGGGATATTTATTATGCTTATTATTATAGTAATTATCTTCATACATTGTTGCAAGTGTTGCAGACTTTGTTGACTTCTATAGTGTTTGACTAATCGTCAATCTATTAATAAATATCTATGTATTGTAGGGGTGGAAAAGGTATGGTATACTGCCCCCATCGACTAATCTCTATGCGTGTTGGAATCTAACTTCAATAAGCATCAATTAGCAAACACTGATAGTCTGATCATATTCCTCAATGTCCTTATAACTTTTTCAAAATTCTCCAATACTTTTTCACTAGCTCACACAGGTGCTAAAAACTGTTCCATTTTTTTTTTGCAATAGTCTTGATTCCTATTGCAATTATTTTAAATGTTTTTTCTTGTATTTAACAAGTGCCCAGTGCAAGTTTTATCTTCAGAAATGCAAATTTAGCCTATTCGAAAATTAATATTTTAAAAACTTTTCAGATAAATGATATATATAAGATGGTTTTTGCTTTTTTTCTTATAAACTATTAAATTTTTGGCTGTGTGTGGATTTTATCAGTAATAACTGTTAATTAGTTGTCATTTAATTTGGAAAATTGCTGACTTGGATGAATTATAAGCCATTATATTTTTTAAAAGCAGTTCAAGAGTAAGTTACTTTCTGGAAAATTCAGTGAGTGTTAAGCAAAGCTGGATATTTTGGGGAAAATACAAAATGTGCACACTGCATTATTAATTAAAATATTTTTACTCCTCTCAAAATAGTCCCAGTAGAATAATCTCTTCATAAATTGTGAGAGATCCACTGTGGTCCTGTGAGCCACCATGCCCGGCCTATGATAACTTTTGTTGGTCTAAGGTCTTTGACTGAGATTGATACAGTTACTCCTGTTTTCTTTTGATGAATGTTAGCATAGTATATTTTTCATAATACACTCTTAAGAATTTATATGTATTTATATTTAAAGTGAGTTTTTTTTATTACGGCATATATTTGTGTCTTTTTAATATATAGACTCTGTCAATCATTGTCTTTTAACTGATGCTTTAGACCATTGGTGTTCAAAGCAATTGTTTGATTAAAATCCACTATTTTTATAAACTGTTTTCTATTTGTTGCTATTATTTTTTTCTTAATTTTTAGGAACTACAATTTTTTTTTATCTTTTGTGACTCTGAGCATTTAAAATGATCTCATTTTCTTTCTTTTCTTAGTATATCAGTTATATATCTTTTTTAAAAATTAGGGTTTCTCTTACAGTTTGCTATGTACACTTAAAACAAATCCAAGACCACGTTCAAATATCACTTCACAGGTAGCGCGAATACTTTATAATGGCAAAAGAATAATAATTTCTTTCTTCCATACCTTATATTATTGCTGTCATTATTTTCTTATATATGCACATATATGCATATATCTATAAACAAACACACACAAGCATACATAATTGAATATAGTTTAGTTATTATTATTCTGAAAAAAATTGTTACCTATTAGGTTACCTACTAACAATTATAGTAAAAAAATAATGGCAATTTTGGCCCTAAATAGGTCAATTAAGAGTAAGAAAAATAATCTTTCTTTATATAGATCAGAATTTCTGACCCTAAATTATTTTTCATTTTTCTAAGGAACACTCTAACACATCTTTTAAGGAAGTTCTACTGGAAAGAAGCTTTCTCAATTTTTGTTTGGTTTTATTTTGACTTCATTTTTTAAGGATACATTTTCACGGTAACAAATTCAGGTTGATGGGTTCTTTCTCTCTTAACAGCTTGAATATTTCAGGTAAGGGTTGGATTTTGTTTCAGGGTTGGTAATGTTTTGTTTTGATTTATTTTTATTTACCCTTCCTCTGACTTCTTCAGGGTATTTTTGTTTATCTTTGATTTTGAACACTTTGATATGTGTAGGCATTGTGTCTGTTTGTTTGGCATTTATTCTACTCTTTCGCTGAGATTTCTAAACCTGTGGTGTGGTAGCAGTCATTAACTTGGAGGAATTTTTTGTTATTACGCCTTTAACTATTTCTTCTCTTTATTTTTGTGTTTCCCTTCCTTCTGATATTCCCATTTTACACATTTATTTATTTATTTATTTATTTATTTATTTATTGTTTCACAATTGTTGAGGTTTTTTTTTTTTGTTGTTGTTGTTTTGGGTTTTTTTTTTTTTTTGGTCTTTATTTTCTTTGCTTTTCAATTTTGAAGGTAAAGATATTCTTAAGTTCAGGGATTCTTTTTTTGGTCAATGTAAACTCTACTAATGAACCTATCAAAAGCATTTTTTAGTTTCTGTCTGTGTTTTTGATCTCTAACATTTCTTTTTCTTATTTCCTAAGATCTCCATCTTTCTTCTTACACTGCCTACCTGTTTTGCATGCAGTCTATTTTATCTATTAGAGTTCTCAGGGTATTAATCATAATCAACTTAGTTTCCAATCTGGTGTTTTGAACATCCTTGCCATATCGGAGTCTGGCTCTGCTGCTTACTTTGTATTTTCAAATGCAAATACATACTGTCTTTTTTGGCTTTCAGTTTGCTGGATGAGTTTTTCCTGGTACATAGAAAAGGACTGGATAAAAGAAATTGATGTACATAGGCTTTTAGTAATTGGTTAAAGTTTAAGGGGTGAAAAAATGATCTACATTTTTATAATTATGTCTCTGTCTTTCAGTGAGTATGTGCCTCTGAACTTCACAAGTATTTCTCAGTCCCATTCTTCTCTTAGTTGGAACAGAATGGGTAGATAGAGCTGAAGTTGGGAATTTTTTTTTTTGAAATAAAAAAATTAACTTAAATATTACAAAATTATTTTGTATTTCCTAATGGATATAAACATCTAGTTGAAATAGATAATTTTATTTTTAAATTTTTAAAACAATATTTATTTATATATTATGTTATTATAAAGATGTGGAGTACAAATAAGGATTAACTGTACAAGTAGGTTTCATGCAGGTGGAGTTTGGGCCTCCAACTGGCCTTTACTTCCCCTGGTTTAGAGCCAGGTAGTCTATTTGTATTTTTTCATGCCTCCCTTCCCTTCCCTCCTCCCCTGGCAGAGCTCAGCAACTACCATTCCCTCCCTTGTGCTAATATGACTGGTGTTCAGGAATTACTTATGAGTAAGAACATAAAATTGGGTAATTTTTTTTTTACCATTAGATTTGCTAGGTTTTCCAAAATTCTTTATGCTTTAGGCTCCAGTAAAGAAGTTTTTTCTTGAGGGTAGACCTTGTTTGGAAGAACATAATTCTCTGGCATATTTTAAAAGAGTTATTTTTCCCTTCTCCTGTCACTAGCATCAGGGTATTTTTTTTTCCTGATATTTATTGTGAGAACTTAGTCATGCTTCTGTAGGTAAAACTCACAAAAGCATGAAGATATCCCTATGATCTAACTTCTCTGACAGATCTAAGAATGAGTAGTAGATATTTTAGTTTGTTTATCTTTTCACTTGTCAGATGGAGTAGAAGACTTAAGTCTCATTTAATGCCAGACTGGAAACCAAGAATTATTATAGACTTAATCTTTGCTTATAAATATTTTCTTTAATTTTTAATTTTTATTTTACCAGACATAATTTAAAAAATATTTCTTTAAATTGTATGTTTTTATTTAATATTTTTTCCAGGCTTAGAAATATATTCTCAGCCTTCATTATAAAATAATTAATTTTTATTTGTTCTTAATTGTGTTTGATTTTCTCCTAATTGTGTTTTATGTTTATAGTTTCTGTCTAAAATTAATTTTGGTAAAAAATGATTAGCCACTTGTTCCAACACCAAGTATTGTTAATTATAAGTCTTTTCTCCTGTGTTAACCTGCTGTCTTTCCTTTAATATGAAATCACAATATATTTTTGGGGCCAGACTTTGTAATAAGAGCTTGTGCTATTCATAATTCTCAAAAATCTGATAATTGCTATAATTTAACATTTCATATTATATTTCTAACCTCATTACTCTATATAGGCTGAAATTTTCACATTGAAGTTGTGCTTTTATTTTTCCATAATTAACTATCTCTTTGACAAATTTTAGCTTAGATGTCACTAAAGATTTTTTTATATTACATTGAATATTAATTTTCAAACTAAAGTTTTATGATTCTTACATTTGTATAACTTGTGCTTTTAATTTTCTTCACATCTATGTTTGTGTTCTTATGTGATTTTGATTATATTGCTGTTGTTATATTTTCAAATTGATTATTATTTCAATGTTGTAAAGCTATTGATTTTTGTTTGTGTATTTGTTAGTTTTGTATTTTGTTTTTATCTGAAGTCAGTTCACCTGAAATAATTTCACTCTTTTATAATATTTATGCTTCTTATTTAATTGTATTGTAATTTATTTTGAAGATGTGGGGTACAGTTCAGGATTAGGTGTACAAGTGGTCATTGTACAGGTAAAGTTTGGACCTCCCTTTGGTCCCCGGTTTGCCTGGTTAGAGATTAGGTACGCTTATTGATGTTGTGTCCCTAACCCCATCCCTGGTAGTATCCCACTACTGGGGATCCCTTTCTTATATATAGTATTTTGGTAAATGTTCAGGGTCCACTTATGAGTGAGAACATGTGAAACTCAGTTCTTTGTTTCTGTTATAGATCACTGAGTATGATAGATTCTAAACTCATCCAAATTGCCACAAAGTCCATATGTTTGTCCTTCTTTCTGGCTGTATAATATTCCATTGTTTTTACCCGAAGGGCAGCATGATTGGTTCCATGTTTTTACTATTGTGAATAGTGCTGCGATAAACATTCTTGGGCAGGCATCTTTTTTTTGTAGACTATTTTGAGTTCCTCTGGGTATATTTCCAGTAGGGGGATTGCTGGGTCATATGGAAGGTCAATTTCTAGTTCTTTTTGTAATCACTATACTGTTTTCCAAAGAGATTGCACTAGTTTGCATTCCTGCCAGCAGTGTAGAAGCATTTCTTTTTCTCTGCATCCTCACCAGCATCTGCTGTTTGTTTTATCAATGGTAGCCATTTTTTCTGGGATTAGATGGTATTGCAATGTGGTTTTGATTTGCATTTTTCTGATGATTAGTGAGGCTAAACACTTTTTCATTTGTCTGTTGGCTGACCACATATCTTCATTTGAGAAATATTTATTAATGTCTTCTGCACACTTTTTAATGGGGTGTTTTGTTTTTTCCCTTTTAGCACATTTGAGTTCTTTGTAGAACCTGGATCTTAGGCTTTTGTTAGATACTGAGTTGGCAAAATTTTTTCCCCATTCTGTGGGATGTCTTCCCACTCTCTTGATGGTTTCTTTTGCCTTGTAGAAGCTTTTCAGTTTGATCATGTCTCACTTGTCTATCTTAATTCTTATGCATGGGTATATGAGATTTTGATCAGGAATTTGTTGCCAGTTCCAATTTCCATTAGGTTTTCTCCTGCATTTTCCAAGGTTCTTATAGTTTGAGGTTTTATATTTACATATTTGATCCATGTTGAATTAATTTTTTTGTATAGTGATAGGTAGAGGTCCCATTTCAATCTTCACCATGTGGACAGTCAGTTTTCCAAGCACCATTTACTGAAGAGGTTCTCTTCTCCTCAGTGGTAGGCTTTGTTGAAGATGAGTTAGTTGAGAAATTGAGGTGTTTCTTCCAGGATCTCTAGCTTGTTCTAATGGTTCATATGCCTGTTCTTGTACCAATACCAGACATTTTTGATTATTGTAGCCTTACAATGAAGTTAGAATTCTGGAAATGTGATACCTCCTGCTTTGTTTCTTTTGCTGAGAATTGTTTTGGTTATTTGTTGTCGTTTATGTTTACCTGTGAATTTCTATGTTATCATTTCCTGGTCTGAGAAGAATGATGTTGGTAATTTAATGGGTATTGCATTGCACCTGTAGATTGCCTTTGGTAGGATGGATATCTTAGCAATGTTGATTCTCAATCCATGAACAACACAGAATATTTTTCCATTTGTTTGTGTCATTTTTTATTTCTTTGAGTAGTGTTTTGTAGTTTTCATTGTAAAGGTCTTTCACTTTTCTGGTTAGGAAGATGCCAAGATATTTCATTTACTTTGTAGCTATTGTGAATGGGATTGTGCTTTTTATGTGGTTCTCTGCCTGCTTCTTGTTGGGTATAAGAATGCAACTTTCTTTTGTACATATATTTTGTACCCCAAGACTTTGCCAAAATCCTTTATCAGTGAAAGCAGGTTTTTGACAGATTTTCTTGGGTTTTTGAGGTATAGAATTGTATCACCAGCAAAGAGGGATAACTTAACTTCCTCTTTTCCTCTTTGGATACCCTTTCTTCTCTTGTCTAATTGCTCTAGCCAGAACTTCCAACACAAGGTTGAACAAGAGAGGTGAGAGTGGGCAGTCTTTACTTTTTCTGGTTTTTTGAGGTATATTGCTTCTATGCCAAGATGTTTGAGGGTTTTTATCAAGAAGTGATGCAAGATTTTATCAAAAGCTTTTCTGCATCTAATGATATAATCATGTGGTTCTTGTTTTTACATCTGTTGATGCATTTAATTATATTTATGGTCTTATGGATGTTGAGTCAACCCTGCATCCTAGGAATGAAGTTTACATGGTCATTGTGGATGAGTTTTGAGTTGTGTTATTGGATCCGATTTGCTAGAATCTTGTTGAGAATTTTTGCATCTATGTTCATTAGGGACATTGGCCTGTTCTCTCTCTCTTTTTTTTTTTTTTTGGATTTTTACCCGGTTTGGATATCAATGTGGTGTTAACTTTGTAAAATAATTTCAGGAGAAATAATCTTTCTCAGTTGCCTGGAGTACTTTCAATGGATTGGTATCAGCTCCTCTTTGTAAGTTTTGTAGAATTCCAATGGAAAGCCCTCTGGTCCAGGACTTTTTTTAATAGAGTTTTCTTATGATGGAGTCACTTTCCTGGATTGTTATTGGTCTATTTAGTGTCTCAACGTCTCCTTGTTTCAACCTTGGGAGGTTGTGTGATGTCAGAAATTCCTCTATTTTATTTAGGTTATCAAGTTTGTTTCTGTACAGTGTGCATAGTAATCTCGAATAATCTTTTGTAATATTTCAGGGTCAGTTGTGATTTGATCTTTTGCATTTCTGCTTGTGTTTATTTGGACTTTTTCTCTTTTTCTTGGTCTTTCTGGCTAGACATACATTAATCTTGTTTATTCTTTCAAAAAAACAGCTTTTTGTTTTTTGGATTTTCTTCTATATTTTTGTCTTCTGTGCCCATTATTTGGGCTTTTACTTTAGTGCTCTGGATTCTTCTGCTAAAGTTAGAGTTTTGGTGGTCTTGCTTTTCTAGTTCCCTCAAGTGATTTGTTAGGCTGTTAACTTGTGTGATCTTTTCATTTTCTTGATGTTTGTTCATAGAGATATACATTCCTCTCTTAGAACTACTTTTATGGCAACACAGAGGTTTTGGTAGGCTGTTTCTTTGTTTTCATTTGTTTCTAGTAATCTTTAATTTGTTTTGATTTCTGTGTTGATCCAGTAGTTGTTCAGCATTGTGTCATTTGGTGCCCATGTCTTTGTGGGTTTGGGGGTCTTAGTTTATTAGCTACTAGTTGTTTATTAAAATAATGTAAGTTTGGTTTGAGGGGATTTTTTTCTTCTGACTTATTCTTTCAAATGAGATTCTGCCTTATAAAAATTAAAGAAGAGTCATTGATTTTTTTTGGTCAAACTTCTGATATCATTATTTCTTTTTTTAAAAAATTGATTGGTTTTATTGACTGAAAATCAATGTATATTTGGTCCAACTTCTTTTCAACATTTCTAAAAATTATATACATACATATATTTTTCAACTTACTGCGATAAAAATAAACTAGAGTTTTCTAATATTGAGCCACTTTAACTTTTTTCTCTCTTGTTTTTAAGTTGGAGTCTCACTGTGTCACCCAGGCTGGAGTGCAATGGCACAGTCATGGCTACTGCAGACTCGACCTGCTAGGCTCAGGTGATCCTTCCATCTCAACCTTCCAAATAGCTGGAATCACAGACATATGCCACCATGTCTGGCTAATTTTCTGATTTACTGTAGAGATGAGGTCTCGCCATGTTGCTCAGGCTGGTCTTGTACTCCTGAACTCAGGCAATCCTCTTGCCTACCAAAGTGCTGGGGTTACAGACTTCAGCCACCACACGCAGCTTGAGCCATTTTATATTCCTTGATTTTTTTGAAACATACTTGAAAATTCAATGATTATTTCATTTACTTTTTGATTTTTAGATGTTTAAGTTTATAGACATAATGGATTTTCAGTTTCATGTTTTTATTGCCAAAATTGTCACGTTTTTTATTTGGCAATTCAGTGTATTGATAGAATTTTCAAAAACAAACTAAAAAATAAAAGCTCATTTTATCTTGCTTGAACATAAAATGCTTTATTAAAGCTATAGTAGGTATCAAACACCATTATCAAAAACCACCATAAAGTGGCTCGGAGGTTGTTGGAACACTAAATGATTTATTAAGATTCCTATTTGTCAGAGTGTGAGACTAAGCACAGATGTTCAAGGTGAGTGGTGCCAATGCAATGGTGTGTCCAGACACCCTACAGCCTGGAGCATATGGAAGAAGGTGGGAAGTCAAGTGCAGGAGTGATAGGGAATAAACATCTTGGGTCCCTGTTGAATATGAAACAACCTTTTGATGGATTGTCTACTTCTTGACTTTTATGACAAAAGAAGAAATAAGTGTTTAAATAGTGCATAAATATTCTTACATTTTAAAAACTTTATTATTGCTGTCATTTGCAGATACACTTTTTTTAAAAAGCTGGGGTCTCACACCATCATCCAGGGTAGAGTGCAGAGGCATGATCATGTCTCCCTGCAGCCTCAACCTCCTGGGCTCAGGTAATCCTCCCAGATCTGAGTACCTGGGATTACAGGCATGGATCACCACACCTGGCTAATTTTTTAAAAAAGTTTTTGTAGAGTTGTGGTCTTGCTATATTACCCAGGTTAGTCTCAAACTCCTAGGCTCAAAGCAATCCTCCCGTTTCAGCCTTCCAAAGTATTAAGATTATGGGTATGAGCCACCATTCTGGGCTGATTTAATTGTAATTGTTACAGTCTTTACACAATATTCTGTGCATTTTATATTTTCCTGTTTGCAAAATTTAAATTGATACACTTATAACCTGGCAGAATATCCAGTTTGGCAAGAAAAGTCAATGGTAATAATTAGAACTCTTTCTATTTACTAAAATAGCAGTCCAAACGAAATAATCCATCCCTGTGAAAATCACAGAGATTAATGGTATGGGCAAAATTTTGGATGATGCAGCTACAAAGATGCTTATCATCTACCCATTAATTTATTTGGTTTGAACAATCCAACAGTCTGACATGTGTTAGAAAATGAGAATAGATTATAAGGAAATTAATTGGGTAGTGACTCCAATTAAAATCTTTTACATTACTATGATTTCATGGCTGGGTTTAACAAAGGCTGTGAGTTTTCAAGGTAGACAGAAGACAGAAGCCAATATTCTGGTGTAGCAAGCAATTAAATTTTTAAAAAACAGATTTCCACATTTCACAGGACAAAGACTATTGAATTCTACCCTATGTCCTACATACTATTATACTCTATCATTAGTTGCATTATAAATGGTCTCAGATTATAAATGGTGTCAGATACAATAAGGGATAATGGCAAAAGCACCAAAACAACATTAAAAAAATTTAAAATTTCTTCCAACGTCACTGCATATGTGTATATGTTTATATATATGTACCGGGGGTGCCAAAAAAATTTATACACATTTTAAGCAATGTCTTCTATGTATTACTTTTAGAAGTTGAATTGAATTACAGTAGCAACGTATAATTGCAGAAGTCAAAAGTAAAATATTCATCTTTTGCTATTGGGAAATGTTGAGTGTTACAACTTTAATACAGTTTTTTCCTTTCTAAAAATGTGTATACATTTGCTGTCTATCTGTCTCTGACTGTCCCTGTCTCTCTTTCTGTCTCTTTCTCTCTCTGAATATATATATACACACACACACACACCCATACACACATAAACATATTTATGAATTTTTTAAAAAATTTGCAAGTATACAAATTGCTGTACATTCTATGAATGTCAAAATTAGTATAGATGAAACCTAATCTACTATATATACTTTGTGTTCTGTGGTACCTTCACTGTTGTAAAATTTGTGCCTTAAAAAGTGAAGAATTTTGCTATTTAATTTTCAGTTCATTTGAATGAGTATGCAGGTAATGACTACTGGACTTTCAAAGTGCAAATTAATGTTATTTCAATGTTTCATTTACATATGCAGATATTCATTTTTTGTATTAAGCTGAAAATAAAACAAAGACAGTGCAAGCCTGAACACTATGTGTATATTTTTCTGTCATAGTAATACATAAATTCCACTCAAATAAGAGATTGCAGTCTTATGGAAAATATCTTAAAAAGTTGTTGATTTAAATTAGATGCAAAAAAGCATTTCTTTATGAATCCATAAGCTTTTCATGGTTTCAAAATGTAGAATTTGGATTTCAATTGAAATCAATTGGTCCAGAAAATATGCTTCTATATTTTTAAAGAAGGAGTATAATGTATTTTTTTCTTTTCCATGAATTTTTATAAATATATAATCTTTTATAGGATATAGTTAAAAGAATATATAAAATATATATTTTGTAGAATATTTTAAATATTTTAAAGTTTGTATTTTGCCTGGCGTAGTTAAGTTAAATTGTATTTTAACTTTAAAATAAAATGAGAAGGAAGAGAACAGTATTTCCTGAGACTTTCTGGATTTCTACATTGGCATTTTCCCTCATGATGAAGTTTTCTTATTGACAAACTCTGCAGTTAATAATATTATTAAAAGATACTGTATCTGAAAGTTTAAAAACTAATCATGTAAATAAAATATTTATTTTTTTCATTCAAGTATGCCCCTGTTTCTATGTAAGTTTCAGAAATTCAATTAGATTAAAACTTTGTGGAAAAAGAAAAGAATTTGTTGCTGAAGTTCGATAAGGATTATTTATGCTTACAAATTTACTCTGAAAATCAGAGATGAGAGTAAAACTAAGGACCTGCAAAAGCATATAGACTGATATAACTGACATTGGAGACTCAAAAGGGGGAGGGCGAAAAGGGTTACAGGATGAAAAATCACCTATCGAATCTAATGTGCACAGGTAGGGGGTGGGTAGCACACTTAAAACCTAGACTTTTTCATGGCTGTACAGTGTATCCATGTAACTGAAAACTATTTGTACCCCCAAAGAGATGAAATAAATAAAGTAATAATAAAAATAAAATCATATGGCAGAAAGTTTCTTTAGTCAACCAGAAAACATCACTTAGATTACCATTGAAATTTAAGAATAATAAGCTTAACATCCTAAATTTACTCACATATAGTATCTTATATGAGTGATTCACTTTAGTTTTAAGATTACACTCTAATAATACAGATTTTTACTTTTATGAAAGGTGTAATTCTTTTTCAAAATGATCACTTCACAGTATAGTGACCAAAATAACTACATTTCTCTAGAATATGTGCTTTTTAACATTTTAATTTGAATAAAATATATTCATATTATCACACCCAGATCTTAACAAGAGTTTTTAAATTTCAGAGTGAAGAATCATGTTGAATGCAGAGGATTTGTGAATAATCTAAGCCACTCTAAAACTTCTAATTGCTTCTTTCTGTTTTAATTCTGATTTTGAGACATTTACTGAGTTTTAAAATTCTCCAGCTTTCTCTGAGGTTGAGCCAATACAATATAAACCAGAGATATTTTATTTGCAAATGATGGGTATGGCATTTTTGTGTAAGCACATTAGTTTCTATGGAAACATATAGCAAATATTCTTTTTTCTATTTTTTTAACGAAATGTGTCATAATTTATTTTTGAAGTTACTTTGCATGACTGAAGTATTATATTACCAATAGAAATATACTACTGGACTTAATAATAGACAACTATGGCCTGCAAGTATAGAAAAGAATAAATCCTTTTTGGAAAGCAGTCTTTCAGACTTGCAAACATGGCTTTAGTTTTAGATTTTTTTCTTAAACTTCAGCAAGAAACATAATTTTTAAAAAGAAAATTCTACTTTTTTTGGTAGCTAAACCGTTAAGGCTGGCTAAGAACAAATTCAGTAGAATGAAAAAATCACCTCATAGCTCTTGAACTTTCATAAGCTAAATAAAATTGTTTGTGGTGATCCCTTGAAAACTTTATCTGACACTCAATACGAGTTGAAGTAGAAAAATCATGGCTCAAAATTCTATAATGCTGTAAGGAAGAAATTGGGTCATATTGGCCAGGGTTAGTGAGGGCATGATTGAAAAGCTGAACAGGAACGTGATTTGACTCTGGTGAGATCTCACTAAGCTGTTAGGTCAGAGCAGTGCTGTCAGAGTGCTGTACTGAGAACCAGAGAAAATTTAGGAACTGTGCTATGGATTTGGCCAAAGATTTTTCCTTGAACTAACTAATCAGAAAAATTGCATCTCAGTTTATGTAAATACTGCATAGATATTTGCTATTTAATAGTAATATGAAAAGGCTTGGCAAACTGTAAGCTTTTCTAAATTCCTTAGACATTTGAGGAAGTTGCTGAGACAATGAGGAAAGAAACTAGGTACTTATAAATTCAGATGTACAAAATGTCATATATATATTTATTAAAGTTAGAATGTAGTAAACTATGTGGAAGATGTTGGGACTTATGTATTACAGAAAGTTGAAGTATACAATCAGGATGCTGATGCCTGAGCCCTTGCTTATGGCTGCATAAGACTCTAATTTTGACTGCACAAAACATAACAAGATCATTTTTGTTTGTATTTTTTCTCCATGTATATTTTACTAACACATGATTCTACCAGATACTAGTAGGAATTCGGTGAAAAAAGATTTTCAATTAAATATACTTCTATTTCTTTTTAGATATACTTTATTGATTATACACAGATACACACATACATATACACATGCATGGGCACAGGCGTGAACAAGTCTTGACAAATATTTATCTTAAGGAAAACACTACCACAATGAAAATATTCAGCATTTCCTAAAAATGTTCCCTGTGACTCTTTCTAGTAAGTCCTTCTACCTTAAGTTCCAGCCAATCTGTCTCTTATTTTTATATTTTATAGTTATATTCTTTATTTTTTAATACAGCTATATTCTTAACTATTTCAAGTTAAGTTTTTACATATTGCGTGGTAAAGGTTGAGAATTATTTTAAAATTTTATACAGAATCACTTTGGGAAAACACTGCTTTCTCCACTAACTTACCTTGATATCTCTGTAGAATATTCAATTTATGTATATGTATCTATAAATGGACTCTATTTGACTGCATTGACCTATTTGACTATCTTTATGCCAGTGTCATACTGTTTTGATTACTGTAACTTTCTGCTTAAACTTGAAACTCAGTAGTTTTAATATTATATTTTACTTTACATTTTCAAAAGTCATTTTGAAAAAATTGACTACAATAAATTATATCTGTTTTAGAGGACTTAGTAGGTTTTTTAGTACAGCAATATGATTTGTAAATTTTAAGAGGAAATAGTCAATAATTATATATTCTTTTTTTTTTTTGAGTTGGAGTCTCACTCTGTCGCCCAGACTGGAGTGCAGTGGCCGCTCCCGGCCACCGCAGCCTCGACCTGCTGGGCTCCGGCGATCCTTCTACCTCAGCCCTTCCAAGTAGCTGGAACTACAGGCGCGTGCTACCACGCCCGGCTAATTTTTTGATTTATTGATTTATTGATTTTGATTTATCTGTAGAGATGAGGTCTTGGTTGCCCAGGCGGGTCTCGAACCCGCAGGCTCAGGCAATCCACTCACCTCAGCCTCCCAAAGGTGCGGGATTACAGGCTGAGCCACCGAGCCCGGCTGATAATTATATATTCTAAAATTATTCTTCTTCAGAACTCATGTATCTTCCCAGAATGTATGGATAGCTTATTTTCTACAAATTCACTTCAAAAGTTATACTTTGAGAGATAGGGCATATATAGAAACACAGAACAAACAATTTGAATCTTGCAAGTGATATAATTTCCCTGTAGGATTAAGAGCACGTTAACTCAAAGTAAGTGGGATGCATTAGAAACTGGTGAAGTAACACCATTTGTGTAGGTAGTATATGCAAATTTAATTACTACTGACTGGCAAAAGGACAGACACAGTAATATTTGATGAAACAAAATAAAAATTTAAATATTGCACTAGATTCATTCTTGCAGTGTCTCCTAAGTAAGCATGAGCTGAAAGGCATCTGTTCCTACATGAAAAATTAAACTGTGTTGAACTTACTGTGATACAATATGTTTGACAGGGATCATTTATGGATAATTTTAAGTATGTGTGAATATGCTTCTGGATACTGTGTTTAACATCTATAGTCACATGAAATGCAACTCTTCTGTAATGGCAGGTTGTTCTTATTAAGTGGGACCTTGTGCTTTGAAAGACTTTGTGACAAACTCAAGGCAGAGAGAAGGCAAACCTGTCTTGTAGCACTGAAAGTGGCACTGAAGGCTCTCTCGGGGTTAAAAAAATTTTAGGCATTTGGGACAAACCAACACAAAGTCATTAAAGTGTTCTCTTATGTTTTTTTCAAGAAACATAGTTTTAAGTTTTACATTTAGATCTGTTATTAAATCTAAGTAGATTTTGTGAATGCTGTGAAGTATAGGTTGAAGTTTATATCTTTATATATGATTGCCCAGTAGTTGAAATTAGTGTTCCTTCTTCATTTAATTGCCTCTGCACCGTTTCCCAAAATCCCCTCATCAATTACATGCGAGCCTATGTTCTCCATTTTATTTCCTTAATGTATTTCACTATTCTTTCTCCATTACCTTACTACCTTGATTAATGTAGTTTTAAAGTACAGCTTGAAATCACACAACTTTATTTTTCTTTTTCAGAATTGTTTTAGTTATTTCAAGTTCTTTGCATTTTTTCTTAACATTTTAGAATCAGTTTGCAAACTTCTACAAACATTTCTTTTGAAAGTTTAATTGGGATCTCTTTGAGGACTGAAATCTAGCCAATAATGAGCTTTTCAACCTATGAACACTATGTATCTCTCAATTTATTTAAGTCTTATTTCCCATAGAATATGTTTTGTTGCTTGTGGCATACAAAAATTGCTCATATTTTCCTAGAATAGTATATAAGCATTTATATTTTTAGTGCTATTTTAAATAGCACTATTTGTAAAAAATTTCAATTTCTAATTTTTAGTGGTAGTCTATGGAAATTCAATTAATAGTCTTACATTTATTTTGTGTCCTGAAATATAAGGTAACTTACTAGAAATAGATTATTTAAAATGTTATGTGTAGAAAATCATGTTATTTTGCACACAAAGACAATGTATTCCATCCTTTTCTGCCTGTAAACATTTTATTTCTATTACTTAGATTATTGAGCTGGCTAATACATCTACTATCATGTTGAGTGGGAATGATGAGTATAGATACTCTTGTCTTGTTTCCAATATTGGGAAGGGGATATTATGTCTCACAATAATAATATGTCTTTGACCATAATTATGTTTGCTGTACAATTTTATTGTTATCTTTTTTCAGATTGAGGATAACATTTTAGATTGGCTACAAAATATAAAACATAAAATAAATAAATTGATAAATTGGGCATCAGCAACATTTAAAACTTCTGCATTTACAGATAAAATGAAATAATCCCAGACTAGGCAAAAAATATTTCCAAACATCTATCTGTTAAAGTATTGTTATCCAGAAAATATAAAAGCCTCTACTAACTCAATAACAAGTAAACAATCTAATAAAATTTACACAAAAATTTTTAATGGATGAAGATATATAGAGGACAAAGATGTAATAAAATGCTAAATAAATTTAGTCATCAGAGAAATGCAAATACAACCATATCAATATACCACTAAACACCTACTAGAATGACTAGCATTAAAAATGTTAGTACCAAACGAAGGTGAAGTAATGGAGAACTACAACTCCTAGGCACTGTTGGTGGGAGTTAAAATAGTACAACCACTTTGTAAAGTTGTTTTCAGTTTCTAATCTAGTTATGCATACATTTAACAGATGCCACATGTATGCATTATCCAAGAGAAATGAAAGCATACAGAGACACAAAATCTTATATGTGAATGTGGATAGTAATTTCACTCATAATAACCAAAAATTGGAAAAATATGAAATGTCCATAAACATGTTAATAGATGAACTAATTGTGATTTATGCATGCAATGTCATATGATTTACCACTTAAAAAATATATGACATGGAATAATCTCAAGAGCATTAAGCTGAGCTATTCCATTTATGTGATATTTTGCAAATGACAATATTATAGGGACAGAAAAAAAATCAATGTTTGCTTAGAGCTGGGGATAAGAGAAAATAATTCACAAAAAAACTAATGAGAAAGAAATGTTTGATATCATGATTGTGGTGTTGTCTGAAAAATCTGTATGTTTTTCTCAAAGTTCATATATCTGGCAAAAAAGAGCAGCTTTTGCAATATACAAATTTTACCTGACTAAAAATAAATAAGTGTTTCAAATTATAAAATTCAGTCTGTAAGTTTATTTTTTACACTATTTTTGAGTGTGTGCTGTATACAATGCTTTGTGATAAGATCTGGGGTGAACTGATTAGAAACTTGTCTCTATGGAATTTTCAACTCAGTAAAGATTAAACTCATAATAAGCATATAAATCACTTACATATATAGTATATCCTACATAATTTTAAAATGCCAGAGAAGAAGAAAAAGGAATATAGAGCATGTCAATTAAATAGATAAGTGTAAGAATATCATGTGGTCATTTGGGAATGCAAAGTTACAGGTGGAGGAAATAATATATGCAAAGATCTTGAATCTTGGAAGGTGTTAATAATAGCTTAAAGGGATTGTGATTAGAGTCAGATAATTTTAAATGAATTAATACATATTCCCATACTTTGCATGGGACTATGATATATATAGATGCTTGGTTGACATAATATATGTATGTGAATATATACATATATTAATATATATGTAGTAGTAAGACTCCCCAGTTCTCAATTCTTATGCACCAATAACATGCCCTCAAACCCATGAAAATAGCTATTATAGAGTTGTATTTTTTTTTAACTAAACGCTTTCCAGAAATGAAATCACAGAGTACACTCTTTTTTTCCAGATTCTTTTTTTAATGTAATAAATATTACCTTCTGATGTAACTCTGAGATGACATATAAATCAATGAAATATTTTAAATGATTGGCTAAGATTTATGGCCTAACAGAACAACAATTAACTTAATAAATTCTCTGCAGATAGGTACTTCAGCATATGCAAGTTTGTTGTGTGTGTTTGCTTCTGCTAACAATGTTGCAAGAATATTATTGTCCATAATTCTTTATTCACTGGAAATATATTTCTTTTTTCTTTTCTTTTTTTTCCACTGTAGTTTCATTCTGTCACCCAGGGAGTGCAGTGGCATGCTCATGGCCACCGCAGCCTGGACCTGTTGGGCTCAGGTGATCTTTCTTGCCTTAGCCATCGAAGTAGCTGGAACTACAGGCATGCACCACCGCACCTGGCTAATTTTTTTGGCATATTGTAGAGAAGAAATCTCGCCAAGTTTCCTGGGCTGGTCTCGAACCTGTGGATTCAGCTAATCCTCTCACCTCGGCCTCTCAAAGTGCTGAGATTATAGGCATGAGCCACCACACCTGGTCTGGAATTATATTTCTAAAGATAAATTTCCAGCAGAACTGCATAGAAATGCAAATTCCTTCCACATCTCAATAGACATCCCAACTTTCTAATTCATATCTCTCTTACCATTACATAATGGCAGCATTCATATCAAATCAGTGTGGTATAATTCATTTTAACAATTGCCAATCTAATGTATATAAGGCGTTATCTTCTTATTTTCATTTGGATTTTTTTCTTATTATTCTTGGGAATTTTTGCAATTATTTGAACATTCTATTGTTAGATTTATCATATCTAGTTGACATTTTTTATCTCAGGATATTTGTACCCTTCCTATCAAGTTCCACAAGTATATGGGCTATATATTTTCTTGTTTACAATTTTTTCAAATAAACATAGAATGTTTTTATAACATAAATTTTAAAATTATATCTTACATAATTTTATTTATATAATTTAATATAATTTCTGCCGTTACATATACCTACCGTTTCTTTAACACATCTGTATTTTCAGAAGATTCTTTGGCCCTTAAATATTTTCTAGCATGATTTTATTGTTTTTTGATGAGTAATTAATTTTGCTAATTTCCAATTAATTGATTAACATTTTTGAGGTAAATATCCAATTGTTTTTAAGTATAAATTAACTATATATTTTAAATATATAGTTACATTTAATATGATTAATATATACTTTTATTTAATGGACAATTTTTCATCTTATTTCATTTTTCCATGAACTTGTACTTTCATTTACCTTGAAAATTTGCACTTTGTTAAATTAAACTTTCTATGGGACAAGGGATTTGTTGCAAGTAGATAATTTAAGAAACAATCCAGGAAGCCAAGGGACCAAGTAGAAACATTGAGACAAGAAAAGGATTTAATAAATGACTTACATATACAGGAAAGTAGGGCTAGATCTCCCCCAGATTGTAGTGATCTTGCTTTGAAAGTATCTCACCTGAAATTAGAAAGGTTATTTTTCAAAAAATAAAAACAAAAGGTAAATAAAGAGCCAGAGTGTCAAGGAGAACGCCCAAGATGAGAAGATGCTTATGGTGAAAAACTTCATGTGACCCTAGATGAACTGTAGGCAAGTTCAGGAGAAAAAATGACAATGGAAAAAAATGACATGTTGAATCTTGACTGCCACTTATTGGCAGTATATAATTGGACTATTCGCTAACATTTTCTGAAAAATTCCCTTACTAGTTGAATTTGAAGTATTTTCCACAAATGTCCAGCAAACATTATGAAATAAAAAGATGAAAAGATCCCCACTGAGCCTATATATTTTAGTTAAATAGTGTGAATTCTAACTGCTAAGAGAGTATTAGGACAAATATCGCTATGCCTGGTATCTTAGATTAATTTGATTACTTCAGGGAATCTAAGAAAAGCAAGAATGTTGTTTGTCCTTACCTGAACCAATATTTCATGATACTCAATATCTCTTGTGCTTGGACTCAATATTCCTCTTCTTCTACATTCCCAAACTCTTAAAACTGTGCTGTCTTAAAATCAGAGAACATCTACAATTTTCTAATATTTTCAGTCTTCATTCTGAATGTGTGCTTCATTTTTTTGTCTCATCTGTCAACTGAACACTATTTCTTTTTCAACCCTTCAAAGTAGAAGTTATTTGTTTTTCTTCATCCCTGCCATATGTATATTTCAGGTTATTCCATATACTTTTATACTACTTATGTCCCCTTTTATACTGTTTCCCTTTCCAAAATATTTTTCTTTCCTATGCATTACCAACATAGATATCTTGGATCTGGGAAAGGTGTCAGATTTCTTACATGACCTTCTTCACTTCTCTTGTCCTATGCCAAACTTTTGGATTTAATGTCCCAGTCACTCAGTGAACAGCAATGTGGTTGGTAAGTGCTAACTTACACTGTGGCTGAGCTTCATTGACACACTGATCTGTTACAACAACCCACACATTTGTTGAGAAGGTGTTTAGTTACAAATGGTTTCTTCTTAGTTCCATATATGACAAAATGTTTATCACTCTATCTGAAAACGGAAAGCTGTGTGTCTCTCTACTCCTATGAGAGCAACACCTTATTTCTAAATTCAGTTCATTTAGGTTTCTTTGTATCCTCTGCCCCAAGATTTTTCTTTAGTCTAGAATTTTTAGGTTATTCAACTGATTTTAATTTTTAAATTGGGAGTGATAATTTCTTCAAACCTTTACACCGTCACCAGAGGTCAGGTTTTCTGTTCTTCGACCTTCATACCTCCATTTTGCTTACTCATGTTCAATATCTTATTATTGATAACTGCAATTCTTTTTTAAAAATAGATTTTAACAATTCATTGTGAATTGTTAACAAATACAGATAATTATCATTAATTATCAATAAGTAATTAATTATAATCAAAACAAATTAAAAACATTACATACAGAGATTGAGCTGAAGTTTTATAACAACTAAAAAGGATATGAGTTAACATTATGTACAAGATACTTAATGAATATATAACAAATATAATGAGTAAAACTGCTTCTAACAAAATCTTCATTTCCCCCACACAGTTCTCTAACTCTCCTTCCATTTCAGCTTCTTTTGCAAGTCCATACTCATAACTATTTCAACTCATTAGTAGCTTCACATCCTCCCCTCTATCACATTTTTTAAAAATCCAAGGTCTTTTTCAAGCCTTGAGTATGATCTGTCGTTTCATTGATTTTGTTGCCATCTGTATCAACTCAAATTGCTTCTTTCCTTTCATTTTAGTGACTTAAAAAAATTAATTTTAAAGATGTAGAGTAAAATTTACAGTTAGGTATACAAATTTTCTTTATGCAGGCATCCTTGTTGATTAGGTGTGCCCCACCCAGGCAGATTCCCACTACTGCCAATCCTGCCTTCCCTCACCCCTGCAGTTTTCTGCTACTGCCAATCATTTTCTTATAGTATTATGATAATTGTTCAAGTTCTCTTATGAGGAATATGTGATACTCAGTTTTTTGTTACTGTGATAGATCACTCAATATTATAGGCTCTAAGTCCATCAAAGTTTCTGTGAAGTTCATAATTTTGTTCTTCTTTATGGCTGTGTAATATTCCATCATGTATATGTACCACATCTTAAAAATCCAGTCCTCTTTCAATGGGCAATACGGTTGGTTCCATGTTTTTGCTATTGTGAACAATGCTTCAATAAGCATACGTGTACAGGTACCTTTTTTGGAGACTGATTTGAGTGTCTCTGGGTATATTCCCAGTAGAGGGATTGCAGGGTTGTATGGAAGGTCGATTTTGAGATTTTTTTTTTTAATTTACAATGAAAAGAGGTTTATTATGGCCCACAGTTCTGCAGACTGTACAAGAATTAATCCTGGATTTATGTAGGGCTAGTTATTTCCCCTCTCTATGCCTCAGTTTATAGAGGTTATACGTCTGTCTCTGGTGAGCCCTCAGGAAGCTTACAATCATGGTGGAAGAGGAAGGGGAACCAGCATATCACATGATCAGAGAGGAAGCAAGAAAGAGAAAGGAGGTGCTTTCAGATGGGGGTTGGGTTTTTATTTATTTTTTTTATTTTTTATTTTTTTATTATGTTATTGTGGGGTACAGTTAGGGGTTAGGCATACAAAAATGTTTCGTTCAGGTACCCTTGTTGATAAGAGGTATCTCCCCATCCCCAGACAGATACCCATCACCATTAATCCCATCCCCCTCACCCCACCCCCCCC